>APFE030991732.1:0-15601 GCA_000404065.3 Pinus taeda | reverse complement strand
CCCATATAATGCCTTAGAAAAGGAAAATAATGTCTCATTTGGAAATGACACTCCACTTGTCATAAAATTTAAAGGTTCTATTTTCTTGAAAGAAAAGGTTAAAGATGGAAATGTTATGTATGTAGATGGTCTAAAACATAGCCTGTTGAGTGTCAGTCAAATGTGTGATCAAGGAAATGAAGTGGTGTTTTGATCAAATGGATATGTTGTTCATGAGCTTGATACAGGAGAGATCGTGATCAAAGGTACAAAAACTCCAAACAACCTATACATACTCAAAGGAGGACAACGACAATGCTATCTAAGAAAAAATGATGAAAACTAGCTGTGGCATAGAAGATTGGGACATCTAAGATTTTCTCAAGTAAGAAAAGCATGCAGACTCAACGTTGTTAGTGATCTTCTAGATATCAGCATCCCATAAAATACAATATGCAAACCATGTCAAATTAGTAAGCAAACCAGAGTTCACTTCATGGAAAAAGAAGTGTCAGCTAGTAAGCCTCTTGAACTTATCGATACTGATTTATGTGGACCAACAAGGATAAAGTCACCTCATGGAGAAGAATACTTTATTTTGTTCATTGATGATTTTTCCAAAATGTGTTGGATAGGCCTTCTAAAGCATAAAGATGAAGAAAATACTTTAAAGTTTTTGGAAGCAAATGTTTTATCAAAAGGACTGATGAAAAACTTGTTAAGTTTGAACCCAAAGCAGATGAAGGGATTCTTCTTGGTTATTCTTCTAGAAGTAAAGGATGTAAATGTTATAATAAAATACTTGGGAAAATTGTTGAAACCATTGATGTTGTAGTTGATGAAGCATGCAGAAATCCAAAGCACATAAAATCAATCGAAGATTATGACAATGAGGAATATGGGGATTACTTTCCCACATCAAATCAAAATTATATTGAAGAAGAAACCAATAAAGCACTAGAAGACGATATAATGGTAGAAGAAAAGAGTTTTTCCAGATATGTTAAAAAAAATCATCTAGAAACTCAAATTTTAGGAGAAAGGGAGGTTGGTGTATAGACAAGAAGAACTATTACAGGGACCTCAAGCTATCTAGCATTACTATCCTCCACCAAACCTCAAAATGTAACCTAATCATGCAAAGATGAATGTTGGGTCAAGGCCATGGATGAAGAACTTGAGCAAATTGAAAAAAAATGACACTTGGGAATTAGTTCCTAGACCTCATGATAAAAATATTACAGGAACTAAATGGATATTTAAGAACAAGCTGAATGAAAATGGAGAAGTCATTAGAAACAAAACCAGAATTGTTTGTAAAGGGTATGCTCAAAAAGAAGGTATAGATTTTGAAGAAACTTTCACACCTATTGCCAGACTTGAAGCCATTAGAATGTTTCTTTCTCTTTCCAATTTTCGGAAATTCAAAGTATACCAAATGGATGTAAAATCAACCTTCCTTAATGGAGATTTAGAAGAAGAAGTTTATATTGAACAACAAGAAGGATTCATTCTTGGAAATGATGCAAAACTTGTATGCGGACTCAAAAAGGCTCTCTATGGTCTGGAATAGGCTACAAGGGCTTGGTATTACCACCTTGACAAATATCTACACCAACAAGGTTTTAAAAAGGTTCTAGATAGAAATTTATATACAAAGATTGAAAATGATAAATTGCTAATTATTATTGGTTATGTTGACGATATCATTTTTGGTAGTAATGAAGAATCCATGAGTCAGAATTTTTCTTCAGTAATCCAGCAAGAATTTGACATGTCCTTGCTTGGTGAACATACCTATTTTCTTGGTCTACAAGTTCAGCAAACTAAAGATGGATGCAATCTTAGCTCAAATGATGAATCAACAACAATACATCAACCAACTTACAGATCCATGATTGGCAGTCTGATTTATCTAACATGTACCCGACCTGACATCATGCATGCAGTAGGAATAGTTGGAATATTCCAATCAAATCGAAAGGAATCACACCTTCAGGTAGTCAAAATAATTTTCAAATATCTTCAAGGAACTCAGGACTTTGGACTATGGCATCCTAGAGATGCAGTTCTTACTCTTCATGCATATACAGATGCAGATTGGGCAGGAAGTGTTGATGATAGAAAAAAGCACTAGTGATGGTGCATTCTATATGGGTTCTAGGTTAGTGTCTTGGTTTAGCAAGAAACAATTTTCATTTGCTTTATCTACAGCTAAAGCAGAATATGTGGCTGCTGCATCTTGCTGCACACAACTACTATGGATGATGCAAATTTTGCAAGACATTCAAATCACATGTACTCCACCCATCTACATTCCATGTGATAATACAAGTGCCATCAATATTTCAAATAATCAAGTCATGCACTTCAAGAGCAAGCACATGCCCATCAAGTACCATTTTATATGAGAACAAGTTCTTGAACAAAAGGTAAAATTGGAGTATGTCCCCTCCAAAGAATGGGTTGCTGATACATTCACTAAACCACTACTCAAACATTTGAATATCTTATGCAAAAGCTAAGAGTTTTTGTTGCGTCATCCTACTATTAAATCCAGTTTTTCAAAGGAACTTTACTACATGTTGGTTTCATGAAGTATATGCGTGAGTACACATGGGTTGCCTTGGTTGAAAGTGTGTATATGTTTTTCTAACAAAAAAGAAAAAATAGTGGTAGCATAGGTTTAGGGGGAGTGTTCACATTCCACATTGTTGGCATTATGGTTCTTGAACTCAGCTATCTCTTAGTTGCATCAGTCATTATTGTGATATAAATTCTTCTGTCATGGTTTATATTTCAATGAGTTCTATTGGTCATATGGTGTAGTTTATTTCCCCAATATCCTTTGGATGGATCATGTAATAATTGTTGTATTTCTGTCATGTATAAACTTTGTTATATCCCCACTTGGTTGGGCAGATGAGTCAAATATGGTGTATCCCCACTTGGTTGGGTGATTGATGTTTGTATGAGTTCGTGGTCATAGGGAGGGCATACTCGCTTTGTTGAGTTATAGTGTCATGCTATTATATTGAATCATCTCTCTGCAGACTCAGCATGTAATTAGGGGGAGTATGGATAGCATCATGCAAAGGAGGAGAGTAGAGTGGTCTACCCTTTCCCTTGATTTCAAAGGGGGAGAGTATTTTGGTATTTTGGTGTTGTATGGTATCTCTAACAGTCTTTACAGTTTGCAGTAGTCAACACCATCATGGTTTCCATCAAGTCCAAAGGGGGATATTGTTGGCATTATGATACAAGTATTGTCCTTGATGGAAACTCTACGAGTCAACTCAGTTTTGCTAAGAGGCTAACAGGAATATTCAGAGGCAATAGGGCAGTGGTACAGAAGATCAAAAAGATGGAACTAAGGTCTATTGATCAAAATAAAGAAGTTGAAGGAAGAATATGATGTAAGAGAAGTTTAATAGATACACACAGGTTCACTTAGTCTAAGCAGTGTATACACGCAGGTACTCAGAACAGATATAGCGTATAACATACACATGCACTCCCATAGAATGAAAGCGTGTACATGTCGAAAACCATTGTTTTGGTGTGAGGTATTTGGTCCAAGGTATCTTTGGACCATGATATTGACCCTAGGTATTTAGTCCGAGGAATTCGGTACATGGTATTTGAACCAAGGTATTGGTCCTAAGTGGATTTGGTCCATGGAATTGAGAAAGGCCAAAAAATATATAAAGAAGAGAGGATCATAAGGCCAGATGTGCAAGTGAATAAGATTCTAAGGAATACTTCTATCTGAAGTATATTTTATGTTGAAGGGTTATGATTGGGACTAGATCTGAAATATTTATGTGTAACTTGAGTTCAATATTCATGAGACCTGAAATGACTTGTTCTTGAATGATCTGATATTGGTTGAGGCTAAATCTAATGTTTTGCATCTATTTTATTCGTTATCTACCATGATTTGGGTTTTTCTGAAGTCTGGAATTGTAGCAAATTTCTGAGTCATTATTTGCAAATCTGTACGTAGGTTGGTCTCGGGAAAAGAGCATATACATGCAGGTTCTATACTTTCAAGTAGCGTATACAAAAGAAAGGCTTGATGTTCACAGATGAATGATCTATAAGATCATTATTGTTGATTTATTAATGCTGCTATTTCACTGTTGTCCGTCAATGAAGTCTTCTTAGATTGGAATGTAAATTTGAATGCATCAGGAGTTTGATATTTGATTGATTTTATAAGTGAGAAGAAGTGTTTTCTGTTGCCTTCCTATGTAAAGTTTTGTAAGTTGACAGTAGATGTTCAGTACACTACTGGTTGGTGCAGTTTGTGATTCAAAGATTTTATGATTTAGAATCTTTAGAGGTATACGTAGGTTGGGCTGAAGGAAGTAGCGTATACAGTCCGAGACATGAATTTTTGAGATTTCAGTTAGTTCTGAATGTTAATATAGATTTCTGGGTTCAACGCAATGTCCTAATGATAGTGATATGATTGTTTCAGATTAACTGTATGTTGGTTGATGAAGTTTGAGTTTCTAAATTTCTAATGGGTTATTGATGAGTCAAGGTCTTCATATGTCTTGATATGTGCCAGGAGCATCCAGTCTGAAAATTCATGAAATTAGCTCCCGGGTGGAAGAGTGGTTATAAGGTGGCACCTACGTACTAGTAAACATATTGGCTAGTACAAGAGCTAGGGGGTTGTAGCTCCCTTCCAGTAGAAGCTGGAGAATGAGAGAAGGTTGTAACCTTCTGTAGGTAGAAGCCTGTGTACTGGTATGAGTTTGCACTAGTACAAGATTGTAAATATATTTTCTTATTATTAAAAGAAGACAGAGACATCAACAGCAGATGGTTTTCACCCAAATTGGGTTTCCACCTTAAATATTAGTATTCATGTGTGTTGCTTATGTGTAATGGTTTATTATGTTTATACTGCACATGGCTAATGTTTAATGATTGATGAAGTACTGATGCACTGGTTAAAGATCAACATATGATGAATTAACTAAATCATAAGTTCACTACATAAACACTGGTTGTGTTGAAAATAATTGTGTGTACACACTAGTTCCCCTCTCTGAAGTAGCACATATAAATTTGATTATGAAGAGGAAAAATTCTTGATCTGATAATACTGATTCACCCCCCCGAGTATTGTTTCCAACAAACTATGATTAATGTAAGCATGAGTCTTTGGTGATAGGAAAGGTCAGATTTGGTTGAGTCATAGAATCATGTACTTATTTGTATATCTTCTATAAGTTTTAGCACATGCTTAGGGTGAGCATTGTTAGTCTCATATTCAGCTGCATCAAACTACAAAAGACACCTTCATTCAGCATTGGTCATCCTTTTGCCCTTGATGTGAAAGGGGGAGAGACACTTGGTGTTTGGGAATGCTTGGTGATTTCGAAGAGAATATTGGTATATCTATAGATGTGGTTACATGTATCTACAGGTGTTGGTGACCAAACACCAAAGTGGTTGCAATGAAGCCCAAATGGGGAGATTGTTGGCATTATGACTGATGTGTTGTCCTTGATGGCAACATACTTGATAAATATGTCAACATGATGGTAGAAGAATGAGTATACAGGCCAATACATATGTGACATAGATATTGGACAAAGGAATATCAATTCAAAAATAGAGGAAGGTTAAATGTGATTTTTTAAGGAGTATACGCGGGTCCTATGAACAAACGCCTTGTACATATGTGGCTATGGTGAAACAAAGTTGTGTACAATTCCCATACCATAGTATTTTCAATACGAGGGGTCTTTACCATGGTATTGACCCATAGTAATGAGTGCGACAATGAATATTTGATCCCGTCAAAGAAAACCATGGACATAACTATGGAATTGGCCTAATGTATTGGCTAAGGCCTAAGCTATATAAGGAGATGGAGATCAAAGTGCTAAGTGTGCATGCATTGGGTTATTGATGACATGTTTGATCTGAAAGAAGTTTGCACCAAGGAGTACGATAATGGATCAGATCTGAAATGACTATATACTGAATTATCTATGTTATGCAACCAACTCACAAATAGATAGATCAATGATTTAAAAATTATCCTCTTCGAGGGGGAACCTCTTTTACATTAAATAAATGAACAATTCTTGGATGATATAAATGAAAAGATATCCTTTGTATATATAGGAGTCTAAGGGGTCACAATATAATCAGAGCCTACGTAAAAATACTAATGTAAGGGCACAAAAATAACAATATGGGGGATACATGGGCAGAACAATAGGGGATACGCTAGTATTATAGGGACCTAACACACCCCTTTCCTTCAAAAAAGTGTTGTCCTCAATTCTTGAGTAGTTCTATATGCTTCTATATAAAACTCTCATCCTCCTGTGTGGAAAATATTCAGCAGGTAAGTTCTTCCACTTAATGAGATACTCTAAAATTGATTGATTTCATAGTTGTCGGGTTCTTGCTTCCGTGACTGCTTCAGGCTCACATATGATTTTTCATTTTTTCATTAAGTTCTAGAAACATTATTTGAACTTGAAGCTTGTCACTTATAACCTTCTTTAAGAATGAAACATGAAAAACTTGGTTTACTCAAGAAGATGGAGGAAGCTCCAATTTGTATGCCATAGTACCAATATTTTACAACACCCTGTAAGGACCATAACACTTGGGCGATAATTTATTATCCTTCTTAGCTTGCTTGAGAGACATTTGTTTGTATCATTGTAGCCATAAAATGGCCAATCACCTACATCAAAACTTCTTTCACGGTGATGTTGATCTTCCTATTGTTTCATTCGATTCCATGCGAGAGTGAGGCTATCCTTTAAGAGTTGGAGAACTTGTTGTTGATGCGTGATGTGATATTCCACTACTTGAGCCTTACAATTTTCTCTTAAAGATGATATGATGGATGGTGGGTGATATCCATAAAGTGCCATAAATGGGGTCATTTTTTCTTCAATATGGAAGGAAATGTTATACTACCATTCTGCTAGAAGTATCCAATTGACCCATTGTGTTTGTTTGTCAGATACAACAAAAAAAATATATCCTTCAAAACATTTGTTCACTATATTAGTTTTCCCATCAAATTAAGGATGATAAGATGAGCTATGACCTATTGAGTACTAATACAAGAAAATAATTCTATCCAAAAATTTCAAGTGAAAATGGGATCTCTATCACGTACTATAATCTTTGTATTTCCATGAAGCTTTTGAATTGTTTCCATAAATGCAGTAGAAACTGTGCTGACTTTAAAAGGATGAGATAATGCACATGCATGTGCATACTTGGTAAGTTTATCAACCACCATCATGATGACAATTTTTCCTTTAGACTTGGGTAAACCTCTGATAAAATCCATTGTTACCTCCTCCAAATGTTGAATTGGAATGACTAAAGGATTCAGCAGAGACTTCCTCAACTTTGTTTTGTTGGAAAACAAAACATTCTACTACAAATTTCTAAATATCAAATTTAAGGCCATCCCAAAAATATTCCTTCTTGACCTTATGGTAAGTTTTTAAAAATCTTGAGTTCCCTCTTAAGAGAGAGGTGTACAATTCCAAAAGAATCTTTTGCTTGAGTTGGTAATTCTTACAAAGATATAAGTGATCTTTGTACCATAATTACTCATTTATCCAACCAAATGTATCATTTGTACTCAAATCTTGCTATTTATTTTGAATAAGTTCTCTCCTCATCATTCTTCCATTCATTCCTTTCTTCATTTATCCACTTAGGTTGGATAACAGAAATGGCACAAAGAAATGCTTCCAAATACTCATCCTTTCTTGAGAGTGCATCCGCAACAACATTTTGCTTCCCTTTTTTGCAGATGATTTGAAATTCATAACCCAACATCTTTGTCACCCATTTTTGATGCTCTTCTGAAGATAATATTTGTTCCATTTTTTTTTAAGACTATCATGATCTGTGTTTACCTTGAAGTGTCTTCCCATTAGGTAAGGTCGCCATTGCCCATTGCATGTAGTATTGCCAAAATTTCCTTGTCATAAATAGGTTTGTGTAAATACATTCCTTTGATTTGATGAATTTTAAAAGAAAGGGGTCTTCTTTCTTGCATTAAAACAACACCAATTCCATAACGTAAAGAATCACATTCCGCAATAAATGTTTTTGTGAAGTCTCGCATAGCTAAGATCAATGCTTGGCCTCTTAAAGATGTTCAAAGGCCTTCATTGCTTTTGGAGTCCAATAAAATGCATCTTTCTTCAGTAATGATGTTAGAGGTTTTTCTATTCTCCCATAATTCTTAAAAAACTTTGGATAATACCCTATCAACCCGATAAATCTTCAAAGATGCTTTATGGTTATGGGGAGGTTCTGTTCCTTAATGGCTATAATTTTGTTACAGTATACCTTAACACCTTCATGAGATACAATATGACCTAAATATTCCACCTCCTATACTCCAAAGAAACATTTGGAGGTTTTTTCATATAATTGTTTCTCTACCAATAGTTTTAGCACCCTGTCAACATGTTGAACTAGATCCTTCCAAGACTTGTTGTAGATTAGTATATCATCAAAAAATAATAACACACACTTTCTAAGGAAGGGTTTGAAAATGGAACACATCAAACCTTGAAATGGGGAAGGTGCATTTCTAAGGCCAAAAGGAATGATAAAAAATTCATAATGACCCTCATGAGTTCTGAATATTGTTTTCGTAATATCTTCAATTTTAATTCTTATTTTATGATATCCTGAATGAAGATCTAGCTTGGTGAAATAAATTCTCCATGTAACTTATCCAACAATTCATCATTGACATGAATGAAAAATTTATCTTTAATAGTGAACTTGTTGAGCTCCCTATAATCTAGACACATACACCATGATCCATCCTTATTGTGCAACAATAATACTAGAGCACATCAATAATTTGGACTAGCTTGAATTATACCAACCTCTAACATTTCTTCAACCATACGTTCAATTTCACTCTTTTGGACATAAGGCTATCTGTCAAGTCTGATGTTTGATGGAACACTTCCTCGAGTCAAGTGAATCACATGATCATGATCACAAATAGGTTGGGGGCTTTTGGGAGTCTCAAACACCTTGAAATGGTTGTCCAAGACTTTTTGGAAATCTAGAGAAATAGATGTTTTTGATGTTTGAACCCCTAGTCAGCATAATTGTGCAATTACACCCCTTTTTTCTTTCTTGAGAATCTTTGTCATGCCATTAGAGCTGATTATTCTTCATGTTTTCCCTACGATACCCCTTAATTTAAATTCCTTTCAATCCCAAAAAAAATTCAAGAAAAGTTCTTGAAAGTTGAAAGCTATCGTCCCTACATATTATAACCATTAGCCTCCTAGTACAACATTAGCACCACCCATTGGAATGGAAAGAATTGGACTATTCAGTACATATTCCCTCATGGTTAGGTTTATATTATGACACTTTCTAGAGAAATTTATAGTTCCTCCATTTGCAACCATCACTTCACACTCTGGTGCTAGATATAGGAAGCAATTCATTCCTTGGCTATCTTACAATGAAAAAAATTACGCGTACTACTCGAATTAATGAACACTATTACATTTTTCTTATTGATATATCCTTCTATATTTAGAGTTTAAGGAGTGGTAATTCCTTCCAATGCATTACAAGATATGGTCATATTCATTTCTTCTTTCTCTAGGGCTTGTTCCTGGTGTATATCCTCCTCTTTTGATGTTTCGTTTTCCTTTTCTTCCTTCTCTTCACAATTTATGTACTATAATTTATTCTCATCACTTTTATGAACTTTAGTGTATTTGTTATCACAACTATAACAAAGCCCTCTTGCTATTTTTTCCTCCAACTATTGTCATTTCAACCTTGTAGGTTATGGAGGACTAGGAGTGACAACGCTTCCATATTTATAGTTGTTAATGGTAGACTTCCTTGCTTCCATACATTTTCTTTCAAATTTTCTTACCACCCTGAATGTATTCTTCAATGAATCAGGTTCCAAAAGGTGAACCTCATGTTGAATGTTATGTTTTAATGTCCCCATGAATACATCAATCCTATGCTCCTTTGGAATATTGCTTCTCCTAATATTCAATTTTTGGAAGTCTTCAATTTTCTCCGCCATTGAACCCTTTTGTTTCAGATTTATCAATTGCCTAAAGAAGGTGTTTCTCTTTGTATCTTCATAAAATGCTAGCATTTCCTCTATAAAATTGACCAGGTGACGAGTGGTTTACGATAACAAATCCATCTATACCTTACAAACTAATTGGGTTATAAATATAAATATTAAATACATACCTTTTGTGAGGGTTGCACATCCTGTAGATCAAAATATTGCTACATATGTAGCATCCAAGTTACCAGATCTTTGCGATCAAACTTCCTTATATCTATCTTTGAAATGTGGTGGTTCTTAAATCCCACATTGGAGTCTCCTAAATCATAATTCATATTCTTTTTATCTTCATCATGATTTTCATGGATTCCTTGTCACCATTGGGAAGCATTTCTTCTAGCAACTTTACTAAACCTTCAACTCTTTTACCTTGACATTCATCATTGCTTCCATGTCTGCTTTTAACCCATCATTCAAAACACCCACATCCCTTATCATACCATCTATCTTAATTCACATGTCCATTTTTATACCATTTATATTAACATTCTTTATGGCTTCCAATTCATTTTTTGTTACTTTTTGTGAGAACAAAATTTGTTGCACTTGGTCTCTTAAATTTGTTATATCATGGTGCATTTCTTCCTCTTCTTCAAGTGTCATAGAAGATATCTCTGGTTTCTTATACGTGTGTCAATTTTTTTGTTTCGAGAAATTTTCGAAGCAAACAATGATATCCATGCTTCAATACACCACTTCAATCACTTCAAATAGATTTTTCAAACAAATGTTATGCAAAAAATACACTTTTTCTCACGTTTTAGGAGCTCGATATTGCAACTGTTGTATATTTGTAATTGTGAGTCTCCAAGATCCGAAATTTATTTCTATGGTATCCCTCTAAGTCCTCTTTCCAACCCCATAAGTCTCATCGATATTGGATTCTTCAAGGAAGAGTTATGCCAAATGTCCCACGATGGCCTAACTATGGACGGTTCAGTAGAGCAACGTTTTACGGGATGCCATGTGTCATTTTTTCAACCTTTGGCCCTAAAATTTTTACAAAAAACATTATAGTCCGTGCATTTTCAGCTACATCTTACAGAATCCAAATCCGATATCTAAAACAAAAACTCTGAATATTTTCCCTAGGTCACATGTTTCAGACAAAATTCTGGAGCCCACAAAATCCCTAACTTCCATAGAACATATCTCCGAAAATATAGAGGATAAAGATTTGAAATTTTTACACAAAGTTCTTTGAGATTTTGACTCCACGTGGTAAAAATTTAAGCTTCTGATGCTTCGTAGAAATTTTTTTATAGTGACAATTACAAGATGACATATTTGAAGAAACGAAACCCTAGAATCCAAAGCTCCGTTACCAAATGCTATGCAACTAGCTCACAAATAGATATATCAACAACTTAAAATTATCTTCTTCAAGGGGAAAACCTCCTTTACATTAGATAACTGAACAAGTTTTGAATGACACAAATGAAAAGACCTCCTTTGTATATATAGGAGTCTAAGGGGCCATAATATAATCAAAGCCTACATAACGATAATGATGTAAGGGCGCAACAATAAGAATAGTGGCCTTCCATGGGGCATAATAATAAAAATATGGGGGCTATATGGGAACAAAAATAAGGGGGATACACTAGTATTATATGGATCAAACAATCTATTTATGGTTTGATAGATCTGTGATTATGATTTTATGATGTGTATCTATTATGGTGTATTTCGATATTTGAGTTTAATAGCTGTTATGTTGTCCAACGAAGGTTTTCCTCAATAATTAAAGATATGTACATAGGTGTGGTTCAAAAAAATCACGTTCATACGCAGATCAGATTCTAGATAATTGTGTATACAATATGTAGAATAAACATACTTGTACATAGGTGTCAAGTATACAAGGCGCGTACATTGGTGAAAGTGCTTTGTAAGAGTCATGTATATCAGCTACGGTTTTGCAGTATGAGATGATGATAATGGTTGATCTATTCTATTATGTTTGTTGTTATTTGTCGATGAAGTATCTTATAATTATCTGTGTTTGACAGTACTGTTTGACCTAAATTTATTATGAAGTAAAGTATTGACTTGCGATGATGCTGCTAGGTGATAATCTATATGTGGTTCATTGATTTATGTTGGCTTCAGTACTTGTTTGGGTGATTGATTCAGTGGTACATGGATACATATTCAATGATCAATCTTTTGAGATTTATACATGAGTATGTTTCAAGGGAAACACGTACATGCACAGGGATGAGTAAGAATAATAGTGTATATATCTTGACATGTGTTTAGACATAGTTTGCAGTGACAAAATCTGGTTTCAGTGATGAACAATATGTGGTATGGTATTATGACGAAATGGTATATAGTGAAATAAGTTGGTCTAGTTGTTTCAACAAGTGATTATATGTTTGACCTGATACAATGTTGGTTTCAATATTATTGTTTGATATTTGGAATGGATTCAATTTGAAACATTCTGAAAAGTGATTCGCAATGAACAGATGATAAGGGAATTGTAGCTTCCTTCGAGTAGAAGCTGGAAAATGCGAGAAGGTTGTAGACTTCTGCAAGTGCATGCCTGCATACTAATATGAGTCCGTGGCAGTACAATTCCGTAAGAATTTTCTCTTTATAATAAAAGAAGAAGACAAAGACGACAACAACAGTGGCTTTTTTCCCACGTTATGTTTCCACCTAAAAATTATGTTGTTCATTTGTTACTTGTGTGTCATGACTTATTCTATTATTACTTCACATGATTATTGTTTAATTAATGTTTAATGAAGTACTCATATAGTGCTTCAAGTTAAAAAAATATGATGAATTAACTGAAAAAGTCAGTGAACTAGATATACACTACTTGTCTTCATCATAGTTGCATACATATGCAGGTTAACTTCATAACAATCGAGTACAGAAATATGAATTTTTCTAACATGAAATACCAAAAAGGTGTTTGCACTTATGTCTTTCGGAAGGATTTGCAGGCATCACAAGTACCATAAAATGAAAGAAGTAAATGTGGCTCATGTCATCACGACTCATCACAAAGTAATAACTTATAAGGAATTAATTTTAAAAATTAAGTTACATTCATTTTAATTCTTAATCTATAAATTAGAAGGATCAAATTTCTTTTTCATTTTAAGAGAGGTTTATACTTCACGAATTTGATAGCTATGAAAACATGATAAATCCAAAATTAAAATGAATGCAAAGTATTTTTTAAATGTCCCATGCAATTTAATTGGTAATAAAAATAATTTGAAATATTTGGAGATATAAGTAATGTGAAATATGTGAAAACTGAGAGATCGAAAGTTCAAATGCCCTGATTGTGACCTGATTTATAGTGAAAATAATAGACCATAATCCTAGAGATTTGCTAAATTCAGTAATGTGTTGATTTGGGGTTGCATTGGATGCGCTCTAGCCAGGAAATTTGGTGGGGAGGTTGGGGCACATGAGATCTCCAATAACGAGAAAGGGTTTAGGAAGATTCTAAACAAATCAAGAGATATTAAAATAATTAATATTTTTAATGGAGTCCCTAAGTCTAAACTTAGGGAGAATAAAATATTAATGCGTGCTAATAAGAAATTGTGTTAGAGTGATCCAAAAGACCTTGATCAAGCCAGATCTAATCTTAGCCTGTTATTAGGGACTTAATCTTGGCCTTTGAAATGTCAACATTAAAATTATAAGAGGAGGCTTGAGGATCACTTGGAGAACACACCAGAGTGATCAATCATTCTATTGTCTAGAGCACGGTTTGTTAAGAGAGATAGAATGAGGGATCAGAGAGCAGGTGAGGGGCATTGAGTACAAAGAGACAGGGAGGCATAGATAGTGTCGGGAGCACAGCAGAGCAGCTAGAAAGAGTGACGCAAGAGAAGTGAGTGCTGACACAGAGCCATGCAGAGGGAGTCGAGTGCTACGCAAAGCACGAGAGCCGCCAACGTAGTTGACGCAGAGGGTTAGAGAGCTAATGCAAAGGGTCAGAGAGATGACGCGGAGGGTCAAAGAGCTGATGCATGCCAAGATAGGCTCATGCAGGGCCAATGATAGGCTAGGAGAGGCTGACGTAGTCCAGATTGGGCACAAGCTCGTTTTTGGGGCAGATTGGTGCTGAGTAGCTGCTGGAAGTATTATCCGGGGTTTCAGCAAAATTGAGAGGTATTATTGCCAAGGAAATTCTCTATTGGGTAGACTAGTTTCGGCACCTTGATTGTACTATGAAATTGCTTAATAAGAAAAAACCCTCATATAATTGCAAAGGTTTTCCCACGTTGGACTTTTTCGGGGACATTAGTCCAAAAATAATGGTGTCATGCGGCGTGTTTGTTGTTGTTTCTTTTAATTGTTGATTTGCAATATGTTAAGGATGCACTCGTCTTTATTTTCAATATTTACTATGTAAATAACTTGTTAAGTAAAAATAACAAGTAGGTATGAATAAAAGAAAGTGCATGAAAAATTTCTAACTAAATAAACTTAGAAACTTCAACATAATGGAGTGCTAATTTGTGTCTACGGTACGAAGATTGAGTGCTTCTAAGGAACTTGGACACCTTTTGGGTACTTCAATTAGAATTTTTCTTCTGTTTGTCTTACCACCTCACTATCATATACTAAGATGATAGCACAAACTACAATCGGTGCAGGCATCCACAATGTGGAGAAATGATCCGGGACATCATTCTTGTGGATTATCAATTTACAGAATCCCCCTGTGTCACCCAGGGTGAGCATCTTTTTAAACAAATGATGCGTTGATCTCTTTCCTTTAGCCGAGGGTGGACCATGGTAGTACACAAATGCAAGCACTGGAAGCTTGATTGTTCATTTTTCCACTGAAAACTTGCAGGGTACGTAGCACTGGATTATTGGTTGTACCTATTTCCACCGAAACTTTGGAAGGGTTTCTACGGTTTCCATAATTTTTTTTACAAAACGTAAGGATTTAAATTTTGTCTCGACGAATATTGCAAACGTAAAGGCTTCAAAGACACTCTGCCAGGGTTTTAGGGTTTAATGTTTCCACTGAAATCATGGAAAACGGAAAGGGTTTAAATCTTGATAGGATGTGTTACGATGGAAACTTTGCAAGATGAGCAGGTTTCACGTTGGACTATGTAGGATTCAAGTGTGTGGACATAGAGAGGTGAGATCTTGTTGTCACCGCTAGCTCGTGATCAGACAAAACTCCAAAGTTATCCATATATTATAATCTTGTTTTAATGGATATATCTGATATCATTTTGGGATTCAACTGCGTTAAGTAAGTCATTCAAACGTATGACCATTTCCATGAGAGGTAGTCGTAACTGACTAATTTCTCATGATTTTTGAATAGTTCACTTAGCACTCATTGCATCGGGTGATGCTCACAGGGGTGAAGAAGTGGGATTGAAATAGTGAAATGTGGAGAACGAATCACATAGCATCAATCATCACTTCCGGGGCTTGCACCCGGTAACCAGGACTTCCCAGGAGGTC
>APFE030991731.1:0-10220 GCA_000404065.3 Pinus taeda | reverse complement strand
AAGATTTGGGGAATCCTGCACGAGAACAGTTCGCTGTCTCGTTACTTGCCAAGCGCAGCGACCAAGAACAATAGAATAGCAAGCACCGCGCTGTGTTTGACAGCTGCAGCATCCACCTAAAACAATGGAAAAGAAAATCAAAACATGGATATGAAACGGATCTTGCACAGTTCAGCTTCTTTCTGTGGAAGATTTATCATCGCTTTGAAAAGTCAAGTTTGCCCTATGAGCTTCCTCGTTTAGCAATATAGATCATCTCAGTATGATCTTGACCCCATAATTAAACTGATAAAAAGGATCCCAATTGAATAAAATTACAATGTAAAGCTATGATATTAAACCATATAAAACATAAAATATGAATGTCAAACATACAACCACATAATTAAACTAAAAAACTTCAATTAAACTAAAAAAAACTTTGACCCCATTATAATAACAAGGCTCAATGGCAGACTTTATACCTGCCTACAAGACTGGAATTGAACGATTGGGTATGATAACATCTCAACGTTTTAATGAAGTTGCCAAATTTGCTTCTGTGCAAACAATTGGATCAGGTAGACTTACTATATATGTTTCTGTGCAACCAATTGGACTTGTAGTTTTCGTAGAAATGGTACTTTTCTCCCACATGTTGGATTGCAAATTTGATGGTGCAGAAGCATGTTGTATTTTTTATATATTATATTTCTTTTTTTCTCAAATGACATACTGGATTGTATTGATGATGTGGAAGAATTTTTCTCCAACATTTTGGATTATAAATTCGATGGTGTGCAAGCATGTTATAGCTTTTATAAATACTATTTTTTATTTTAAATATCCCAAAATGACATTTTCTATAAATAATATTTCTACTTTTCTACTTTTGATTAATTATATTTTAGTAATGCAACTAGGACTCGCTTCAAAAATGTCTCATATTCTTAATTTTGAATGGAAGTAGTTTGTGAATGAAGTAGTTTAAGGAGCACACTAAAATTATGGGTAGCCTTTATCTTAATTTGTGTCTTGGTAAAGTTATTTTTCCATAATATTCAATGCATGCACAAAATTTCCAATGATGTCTAATCTAATATGTATTGTGTTGATTATAATAATGCATGAACAATGAAAATTATTGGTGTTGATGATAATGATGCATGATCAATGAAAATTACTTTGAGAGTGTCAATCTTGCATACAAAAGTACAATATATGTTGTCATGGTGCATCAATTTGTTGTGCATGTCCATATGAAAGGACATATACATGCATCATATTTGCTAATTAATAATGTGACAAAGCAACTAAATTATACATAGATATGCCTCAAATTTGCTAATTAGTAGCATATCAAATTTATTTTCAATATATAAAAACACAATGTGTTATCCACCAATAAGAAATATGCTCGTCTTCCTAGATGTATCCACATGCTTACTTTTGTTCCATCTTTATATATTTATTGGTAGCTTAAACTAAAGAAGATACCCAGAAAGTTTCAATCCACTTCAACTAAATATTTGAACATAGGAAAGATAAAATATGAACACTTTACCCCATACTTGAAAATACGAGTTTAGTGCATTCCAGAGAGTTTCAATCCACTTCAACTAAATATTTGAACATAGGAAAGATAAAATATGAATACTTTACCCCATACTTGAAAATAAGAGTTTAGTGCATTGGTTGCTTTCTTGAATTCCTTGGTGTGTTGAAAAGATCTCATGCACAGATGATATGCATATGCATTATTGATCGAATAATGTATAGTCCTTCCCCACGTGATTTAGAATTTTTAGGGGTTTGTTTGAGATGTTGAAAAGGAAGTATGCATGGAAAATATGACCAGTCAATCACAAATAATAAGGAACAATTTATCAATTTTATTTGCTGGGAATAGTAAGGACCAATTTATCAATTTTATTTTTTGGATTTCTTACGAAATTTGTCGGGGAGTGTTGAATCTATAAGCCATCTCTTCTAGCTCTCAAATTGATATGTGAAAGCTATGCTCACTTGCGGTGGTAGATCTGCATAATGAAATACACCTCAATATAAGCCAAACAAGCTGAAAATGAAAAGTGGTCAAACAAACAAAGGGTGAATGCAATGGAAAATTATAGTTTCCAATATCTTCATGTTGGAATTTCCTCCACTTTCAAAGGCTAAAATGCAAGTGTCACCCAAGTTTTGTCTATACACCAGAACTTGTAGGTGTCAAACCTATGTGGGAAAAACCTTTATCAATTTGTAGAACATTTGTGGATAGACACATTTTTTTCTATACAACCAAATACTTCATTGATATTTTCCCCTACCCTTGACAGTGTCAAGTTGCATATGTGCTTTGCTTTAATTCATCAACAGTGATAAGTAATCAATCCATTGGCATACTTACAAAACCTAGATGAAAGAAGCCAAGGACTTACAAAGTCCATTGGTATTGACACTTGGGCACCTATTCTTACTTGCAATTGCCCCAAGTACATAGTTATTTTTCCACATTTCCTTCATAGAATGGAAAGTTCCTAATTTGGTTTATCAATTCATTGTTCTAATATTTGAGTTGTTTATGGGGTTTAATTTTTAATTACAAGATTTTGTGAAGGTTTTGTTGAAAATTGACAAAAATAATTGAGTCCAGACACGTCAAAACCATTCTCCAGATTTCATTATTGGAATGAATCATAAAGAGTATAACAACAATGTAATAATCAATAATCCAGCTAGTAATATATGATGCACTATGATGCAGGTGCTACCTTGTTGTCAAAGAATCCTCTACCTTTACTCCTTACCCCTGTTTCTATCGAAGAATCCTCCGCCGATTATCTTGAAAAAGGAGAGTGCACATAACGATCAAGTACTAGAAGGGAGTGCACACATGAAGATTGACTACAAAAGCTCATTGATCCGAGACCAAAAGTGAATATAGGGAGCACAGTCAAGTATGAAGTTTGAAAAAAATAACCCTAACAAGTAAGTGTGATTTTAGTAGGAAACCCTTACAACGAATGTGTGGGAAGGCTGACAAATGTCTCACATGCTAACAATGTGTTCTAGGACATTGTTCAACTAGCCTAAAAATAGAAACTTAGTATATGGTATTTAGAAGTTGGAAGAATGTTGTAAAGGAAGCTAATACGCTGCCAAAAAAAACCTTAGGATATGTTGTAAAGTTAATAAGGTGCTCAAAATAAAACTTAGGATATGTTGTAAAATTAATGCATTGTTCCAATTAATGGAAAGAAAAGTTGCAATAAGATGTTCGTTTGGTTGCCTAATCAAACAGAAGGAAAAATTTGGTTAAACATTATCATCCCAACATACATTGCTTAGTTGCAGTAAAACTTTGGCTAAAAAAACGATATTAAAAATAAGTCAACACAATTAATATATAGTTAGTGGCATAGTGATCGCTATATACCTACCTCGGAAGATATAATAATGATGCAATAGAATTACAATGTAAGGCTACATGAAGTCTTTTAAATCCCAATAAAATAATAAAGTTACAATGTAAGGCTGCATTAAGTATTTTTTAGTTGTATGTGCCCATATTTCATCCTTAAAAATGAAAGATTATAAAATTACTATAAAATTAAAACTTTATTTTCAATTGAAACTTTAATTAAATACAACTCATATACGGTTACAAAATTAAAATTTATTTTTAATTGAAAATTTAATCAAATTAATGGTTCTGTGAGAAGTGCTTTTTAAATCCCATAACGAAGGTGATGTGTGATGCCACGTGATTTCATTTGTGCTCAAACTGTAGTTGACACTTTTCTTTTCTAAAATATAAATAAAATATTCCTTCAATTTAAAAAATCATGATGATGATGATGTTAATTAACATCAACTAAGACCAATGTAGCTTGAGTACGACTTGGGTAATTATGTTTCGCTTCATTTCGAAGCTGATGAGAATTATTCCTTATCTATCCAATATTCATTTTCTTTCTAGCACTAGTCAAGGTCAAAAGATAATTATGGTTCGCAAAAGTGGGGTAGATCGCCTCCTTATAATACCTTAGCTTCCTTTTTTACTATATCTCCTTATCATGCAATAGATTAGATTTAAATTTGGAGGTAATAGTATTTTTAATATTATTATTATTATCCTCTAAGATTATCTCCTCCTTTATCGCCTAATAGTCGAGCCAAGACTAGGCACCCTTATGCCATCCTCGCTTGAGTTGGAGGTGAGGGTTTTGGCTAGAGTTAGAAGAAACTTTCGGGAACCACTTCAATTCCATGTTGTGAATCTTCTTCTTATATATCAAATACCTAAACATATCCATGATTTCAATGGGGGGGAGACTAACTTCTATCAAGGGGATACGGTAGGGAGTATTTACTTGAATCTTGAAGTTGTGGGTCATAACTTTCTTTTGAATCAACTCGATCTTCCTCCATGATTCTCTAGATGAACTGCAACCCCAAACCTCATAGGGATATAAATTAACAAGGGTGACGAGAGTATCATAGAGGAACATAATGTTACTCCAAATCCAAAGATCAATCAACTTATAATTGTTTTCAAGCTCATAATAAGCTTTCCGACCTCCGTAATCCTTTCCTCAATGTTATAATTCTAGTTGAGCTGATGATGAATGTTAATACCTAGATATTTGTATGAAGAAACCTACTCCAATTATTTTTTAGCATAGGGGAAATTATCATGGTTGATCTTTTTAGATTTAATTATCATGAGTTTAGTGTTTGTCGATATTAACAGTCATATCCATCTTAGACTAGCAATGATGGAGGATCTTAAGCTACTTGTCGAGATCAACATGGCTTCTGGATAGAAGAATGATATGATATGCATAAAGGAGAAGAGTAATGACCATGCCAGTGAGCTCAGGGCCATCACATCCTGTAGCTTCCAAACACATTTCTAGCTTGTTAATGTAAATACCAAAAATTGTAGGGGATAGGGTACATCCGTTCTTAACTCTGATATTGCATTTAATTTATTTATATCAACTCTCAATAATATTAATATTGACAACAACATTCTCGTAAAACTAAATCACAATAGCCCTGAACTAGAGAGGAACCATTATCTCTTCAATTCTTCACCATAGCTTATCCCAAGGAACTATTTCAAAAGCTTTTTTAAAGTCAATAAAATAACAAAAGGCATTAGTTTTGATATTGGAACACTCCTCAACAGTTAACCTAAGAGTGAACTCAAACCTGATTAGGAACTCCAACTTGTGGAATTCATGGGATGATATTATGATGGCATAAGAGATGAAGCAGATCAAGGGGTTGAAGCTCTTTTCAATCATGGAAGTTGCTAAAAGAATCCTAGATGACCTAAAGGTAAATGAGGTATGTATGCTTGTATTCAATATGATAACATCATGTTGTATGGTTGCAGGTAACATAGATCACTGCTCTGTCTTGAGAAGCATGATCAAAGGAAAGGAATCTCCTCCTATGAAAGGATGTCAGAAGGCATGCTTCACACTAGATGAAATCACATAATATGTCCTCATATGAGGTATGAGGTGGTTGACTACAATTGAGGATCTCTTATTGGAAGCTCCTAGGAATGAAATGTGTGAAGAACGAAAGGAAGAGATCGTGAGATATGCAACCATGGTAAAGGAAATCAACTTCTGGAAGACCAAGAATATTTGACTAGGATATCTCCACGAAATATGTGAGGACTCTAATGGAGTCTGAAAAAGAAAGTGACGCTTGAAAAGATATATCTTAGGGAGATGTGTCGATATGTATGCAAGATGTTGATGCAAACTTATAGATGTTATGATGAAAGACCACCAAAAGGGTAATGTTGATTTTAATGTTCATTCCTTTATTTTTGAACCAATATTTGGATTGGTTTATGCAAGGCCACCAAGGGAAGATTTATGGATGTCTTCCACCACTGATGCACATGTAGTACGATGAAATATCATTAGGTAAACATGGCATGAATAAAATAGCATGACATGAAGGAAGGCTACATATAGACCAATGGATTGCTTTCCGATGATGACATGGCTGACTCATAGATGAAACTGATGGATGCTCAGTGCCCTATGTAGAAGCCCCAAACATGAAGACTCCTAGATAATGAAAAACAATTCATAAAATCATGAGGAGTTCTTGAAGAAGTTGGTTGTCTAATCATCTCCACCTGAGTTTTGGTTATTGGCCCCTTATTAATAGGGAGTGATGCAAGAGCATTGGCTCTCAAAGATCAAGCTTGAAGTATCTAGTCAGAAATAATCCAAACCTGAGTGTTGATGGCTGAATAAGGGACAGTATGAGAAAAGGCCAAGAATTAGGTGAGTCTCTGTAAAATAATTTGTTATTAATTAATTGTAGGAAGAGATTGCTTTTCATTTGATTTTTAGTATATGTGTGTGTTTCTCCATCAATTACAATGATAACTGAAATGTTAGTGATGATTGACTATAGACTTAACTCTGTTTTACAATTTTGAGAATAATATTGTGTGGGTTATAGCCAACACAGGGCAGAGACTTGGAATCTGACCCTACCATTGAAAATTCTCACTTGGAAGAGCGATTGGTTTGAAAATAAGAAACCATTGTTGGAGGAAGATTTTGCATTGAAGAAATTCAATTTTCTCAAGATAGTATTTGGTAAATGCAAAGGCATGAATTCTGTGTGAGATCTATGGAATTTGAGGAGCATTCAATGTGAGGTTGTGTGGTGTTTTCTTCAATATGGAGAAATCCTCTCGGTCACTAGATTTCCCTATGAATATGCCAATTTATTTTTAGTCTTATCACAGGTGTGGATGGTTCGTGGTCATAGGGTTAGAGATTTCAGACCCATAGGGTATTGATGGAGGTCGTTGGGCTTACTATCGTGGTTTAGTGGTTGAGAGAAGGCATCACCATGTTAATGACCCAAAGCCAAAATTAGAGATTGCCCTGAATTATAAGTTGGTTGAATTTTATGAGATGTATATGCAATATTAATTCAATAATTAATATTAAATATAGTCTTAGGCACCCTAAATCAACTTCAGTTTATACAGCCTTAGAATTTCATTTCTGCTACATCTTTGCATCTTATTTAAATTGTTTCTCAATTTCTGCCTTACGGCACTTCCTTTGCAACATGTAGTCAAAATGCTAGTTAAAAAATTGTTATAAAATTAAATTAAACTAAAGTATTTGTAAAATATGTTAATTTTGAAATGATTTATGGTTTTTGGGCATGTGGTATTGATAAGCCTTAGTATTGGCCCACGGTATTGCAATAGAATAGTTAAAAGCCTAGATCCATAACGTAATAATCAAAATCCTAGATGGCCTATGGTATTGGTAAACCATTGTATTGGTCCATAGTATTATGATTTTCTTCCCTCCTCTCACTTTTTTCCTCCCTCTCTCCATCTTTCTCTTCTAGATATTTCTCCGTGGTATTGTAAAAAATCATTTTTATAAGTTAATAATATCCCTGGTGAAAAGCCCCAAGAGTTATCTCAATCGGTCAATCAAGTGCCTTGCCAATGGGAGGTCACAGGGTATAATCCCGAAAGCTCTTGGGGTCAGGTCAGTACAATCCCTTCCACCACTTCCACCCTAGCATTGAACTACGGACCCAGGGTTTGACCCGCTTCCACCCTTTCCACCCTAGCATTGGACAACTGACCCTGGATATATTTGATAAGTACTATATATATGTTATATATTTTAATGTGATTGGTATATTATATTTTCTTTAATCTAAAAAATTGACCCCCTTCCACCGTAAAATTACTTAAAATACCACAATAGTATATTGTAAATACAAGTTTGACTTGTAAACCTTCCTCTACAATTAAAATATATTCAAACTATTAAATATATTTATATCTTCAGTAACCCTTCCAAAAGGAAAAAAAAACCCTTAAAAAATGAACAATTTACCCCTAACAAAAAAAAATCATTTTGAGAGTATATTCAAAATATTAAATCTATTTATCTTCGTAACCCTTCGAAAAAGAAAAAAAAACCAAAAAAAGACAATTTACCCCGTACCAAAAAAAATTAAAAAAAAAATACCCTTTTCAATTAAGTGGGTAGGGTTACACTAGTAGGGTTTCGCTGTTGTTACTTGAATTCTTATTTATTCTGATCTTTCTCCCTTTCATTCCATCTGTGTTGTTTTTTATTGTATGTTATGTTCTATATGGCTTTCGTATCTACGGCTTAACCTATCCAACCAGGAAAAGTCTACTTCTGTTGGGTTAGCTTAGGTTCCCGCTTATCTGATTTGAAAGTCTTCCAGGTTCATATTGACTAGCGGGTAGTAAATCTCTTAAATGGAGCCTTTTGCTGTTCTTCCATGGCAATTACGGCGAGAGTGTCTGTTAAGAGTTCCTTACCATTCTCATGGAAACCTCAGAGCAGTTTGCAAAACCTGGGAAACCGCTATCAAGCACCCTGAGTTCTATGAAGACAGGAAAAAGCGTGGGACTTCTGAGCAGTTGATATGTTTGGTGGAACTCTCGGAATTTCTGGATGACACTCATCCTAATCTACAAATGGTGATTTCTTTGTTCGACCCTCTGCGAGGCACACGGAAAACACTTCCTCCCCTTCCCCACTTCCCGGGCTGTCATGCCGGAATTCCTCTTTTTTCTGACTGTCTTTGCGTCAACCAAAGGCTGGTTTTGTTAGGCGGATGTAATCCCATACCCCAAGAGGAGAGGCTCAAAACCGTTTTCATCTTCGATTTTGCGTCAAGTAAGTGGAGCCGCGGTGCCGACATGCCGGTGAGTCCAGCATTCGGCGCTTACTCGGTTTCGCCGCAAGGACTCATCTACGTTGCCGGCGGAGAGGATGGAAATGAAAATCTGTTGCGATCTGCAGCTGTTTACAATGTGTTTGAAGACTGTTGGGTAATTTTTTTTTGCTTCTACTATGTTTGGGAGATGGGAAAATACCAAAACCATACAATATAAAACACAGAGCCTATGCTCTGTTTCCTTTGCTCCAAGATCTTTTTCACAGAGAAGTCTTTTTAAAAACAATTGCACAGGAGAGTATTTCACCACCATAAAATTTCCATTCATTAAACAAAAACATTTACATATTCATCCTCTTTCACTCAGAGGGATTCACCAAAACATTTTCACATAAGTTACTCTGCCTCCTATGAAATTTTACACCACTGTGTGTAAATATTTCATTTACATTCACTGCTTTGTGAAAACAAAACTTACAGGGAGTTACAGATTTACCTTTTCACCTGTGTGAAACAACTCATGGATTTGAAACAAAACAAGCTACTGGTTTTCATTTACTTCTCCTCCTCCTGCACTGCTGTGCAATCTTACATTACAAAACAAAATTACTCTGCTGCATGTAAATCACTTTTACATTACAGACCAAAAATATCTATGCACTTCTGTGCATTCTCTGCAATACAAAATTCACTCTCTGTTCTTTTTTCATTCGCTGCTGCGAAAATCACATTACATATCTCACTGTGTGAGATTTACAAATTTCTCATTGGCGCTGCGGACCACCTGTCTCCTTTTTTTTTTCATATGCAAAATTACATTTTTTATTTTAATCCCCGTGGGTTTTTTTTACATAACAAAAATTGGGGTCAACGCCATATTAAAAAAAATATATTAAAAATAAACTTACCCATACGCTATGTTAACTTCGCCGTAAAATATTAACGACCCTACCAAAATAAATGTCAGCTATTTAATATACGGGATGGGCAATACTTATGGACCATACTATATTAATGTTATATCAGACCCGTATGCACTTTTTAACCGGCGGAGAACTTTCAGGAGATCAAACGGCGGAGAGACTTGACTTTAATCCAACGGCAGGGATTGCGTATCGGAAGACTTTTCTGACAGCTCTTTAACCCATCGTGCAACTTGGTAAATCAACGGACGTAAATGTTTGAGGTAAATCGACGGGTGAGGACAATATCGGAAGGGGTTAGCTGGGTGAAAGTTACCTTCCGAAAAGTGCCTCTTGCTGATGTCAGGCCAGCATCAGCGGTGTCAGGTTGTCAGTATCGGAAGGCCCTCGTACGGAAACAACCTTGAGCGAACGGCGGTGCGATATGATACCGGGCAGTTTTGGTTTACCGTCTGGTTTTATGCCCCGTTGACTGCTGACTGCGCGGGCAGTTGGAATTACATATTTTCAACACTCCCCTTTAATTTCAACTGCTGGGCATTCGGTCATACCCAGACACTTCCTCAAAAATTCAAAGCT
>APFE030991729.1:16496-46157 GCA_000404065.3 Pinus taeda | reverse complement strand
ATATTCCTTTCCTTTGCTGCAACTAGAACCTACTACAAATAATGAAACTCAAATATTAATAGTTTATTAAGGAATGACCCTTTTTGAAATCCATAACTCAAGCCATTATAGATATCATTGGTGATCTAATAAGAGTTGATTTAGGAAAGGCCAAAAAGTTTTTTTTAAGGGTGGTTTAAATGATAGAGAAGAAATTTAATTTTATTGTTTGAAGTAGTTGATAGTCTTTTAACTAATATTGTTTTTAGAGTGTCAAGGGTTAGCTAATGAGAGGGGTCCATTATGCTCGACCTCTTGGGTTAAATTTTGTTAATAAGCACTTACTCAAATATTGTTTTGAAAAAAAATAATATGATTTTAATAATTGTATTTAAAAAATATTAAATGAAATGAGTTTGAGATATAAATTAAAAGTTTTTAATAATATATATTTTAATAATTGTATTTTAATAAATGTTATTAAATAATATGAATTAAAATAATAAATTGGGGTTATTTTGAGTTGTAGGGTAAAATGGTTGTTATTTTCTTTACTCAAAGTCAATTTTTTACGAGTGATATAATGATGAGAAATATTATTGTAACAGTTACATTAAAACTAGTACAACCACATTAAAAATATTAATGTGGTTGATACAACAAAAGGTTTCATAAATATAACCAAAAAAACTATTGTGACACGAAGAATGCCTTATTAATGTATACATTTAATAATGAGGAACTTATTAGAATTGGAATAATCTCAAATCTTTAAGAAATTAGTGAGTAGGGAGACACTGCATCAATATAATTTTTTAAATTTATTAATGGACAATGCAACCTAACAAACTTTTTAATACAGTACATCCATTGATAAGTATTAAGACTAAACATACGTTGAACACATTCCCTTGAGAATTAATCTAGACCCTTAATTAAAAAATAAATAAATAAATAAATAAAATTAAATTAAGAAATACTCATCTATCTTAAGTTAAAATAAAAAACCTTTAAAAATAATTATTGTAATGATATCAAATCACTCTAAGAAAAAAACATTAAATAATATTTTAATATATTATATAATATAGAACTATCCGTTCCCGTTTTAACCCCAAAAAAACACAAATAGCTTGATTTGATGCGTATATAACCTTGACGCATCAAACTTGCAAGAAAGAAAGAAAAAAAACCATAATTTGATACGATGTATATATGTCATCACTACTATTTTGATGTGTATATGTCAACTTTGATGCATCAAACTTGAAAAATATTAAAAAAAAAAAAAAAAAAAAAAAAACTTGATTTGATACGATGTATATATGTCGTCATTTCTGAAATGGTAATACTTTGAAGTAGAAAACAAATGACTTGATGTATATATGTCCTCCTTTCTGAAATTGGAAATACACACACCTTCGAAAATAATATAAAATTGTCAATATTTTATTTAAAAACAAATGACTTGACTTTAGGGGCCTCTCTGATTTATCGATAGACGCAAGCGTACACTTGAGAAATGCTCCAATGCCTTAAAATAGATGCATATTCACACGTTTAACACGCAAAAGCGTTCGCCCATGTACTCACGACTGTCACGTGTTCCGCATCAAAACAATCCACATGGTTTCAGGCAACCATATATACGCTGCCGAATCCTGCAGCCATTCGCACCATCAAACACTCGCAGCAGAAGAAGCAGCCGGTTCGGAGTTCGAATCCTTGCCCTAACGCAGTCCCGTGTTTTAAGACTCAATCTTTAGTGACTCCCCCGCAACATGGTTAAGCCCATGCCAAAACAGAGCAGCCCGAGCGGATCGGAAAACTGCCAAATAAAGTCGCGACAGTTCAAAGGAATCCGACTGAGAAAATGGGGGAAATGGGTGTCGGAAATTAGAATGCCGAATTCCAGGGCCAAAATCTGGCTGGGCTCCTACGACTCCCCGGAAAAAGCTGCCCGCGCCTACGACTTTGCGTTGTACTGTCTAAGAGGGTCGAAGGCCACATTCAATTTTCCCGACTCCCCGCCGGAAATTCCATGCGCCTCTGACCTGTCGCCGCCGCAAATTCAAGCCGCCGCGGCCAGGTTCGCCACAGAAGATTTCCGGCTGCCGTCGGAAGAGGACGCGGCGTCCTCCTCTTCGTCGCCTTCGGAAGCAGAATCCGGCATTGACAGCCAACAGATTTCTGCGGAACAGTGGCCCGCATTCTGGGATTCGTTACTGCTTGAAGATCTGGATAGTGGCGAGTCTCTAAATTTAGAGGATTTTCCTCCCTTAGATTTCTCTATGGATGATTTTGGGATTCTGTTCGAGCAGACGAAAGACTGGGGGCTTTTCTAGAGAAAAATATTCATCTAACTCTGCCGGCGATTTTGCCATTAAAGATTGATTAATGTGTATGCTCTGCCTGAAATTTATGAGATTAGTGAAGTTTCTGGGGGTTTTCATCAATGGAAATTGATGCCTCCTTGGGGAAATTGTAAGCTGCGCGGCCGCTTGAAAATGGCGCAGATGTATATTTATTTGTATATAATTAGAAATTTAATATTGATTATTCTTTACAGCTCCTTGTCACAAAATAACTAAAATCACAGTTAAATGAAATCTCGTTAAACTAAAATTAATCGATTTCCTTTTGGTTTCTCCCCTATCATCAATCACACCTCTAATCTTTCTGACTTATCATAGCGATCTTGAAAGGTGTGTATTTCCAATTTCAGAAATCATGGCATGAAAGTGTGTATTTCCCTGTTCTTTGATCACAGAAACAAGATTTTGAAGAATGACAATTAGACTCTCTTATCCTATAAACCATATTAGTCTTAATAGACGATAATCATCATCATTATTATTATTACATAATAATTTATTTCAACAATTATATATATAAATAGATAACTTTGATAACATCTTTTATAATTATTAATCAATTTTAATAAAACATCTAATTAAATTGAATTTATTCATTTTCATAAATATAACCACTGGTCTTGATGATGAACTACACTTATTGGTTTAAAACGTGCGGGTCAAAACTTCTTTTTATATGATTTCTACTAAAAGACTTTGCTTAATTCATTATAGATCATAAAAAGATTGAATACATACCATCTTTTTTCTTATTATATACCATCTTTATTCTTATTGACCTATTTCATAATTAGTTTTAATTTATTTCACTTCATGATAAAGATTTTGATTTAATATTAACTTTTTATATTTTTTCCCATAATCACTATTTAATTTATTAAAACGTAATTTCCCTCTAATTTTTAAATTAATTAATTATATACATAAAAACCAAATAAAATAAACTCTATTTTACCATTTAAAAAATTGAAGTTCAGTGAAAGAGAGACACCAGAGTTAGTTGCGGCAAATATTTAGATTTTTTTTAATAAATGAAATGAAGTTTATGTGAAGATTGAACCCCAAAGTTAGTTTTGGGCAATATTTAGATTTTTTAATAAATGAATTTAAAGAATTACGGTAAATAAATTATTAATATTTATTTTATTTTCAAAAAATAATTATATACATTTTATGTTTCTTTTGATTTTAGTGATTTATAATTGTTTTTATTAAATTTTAAAATATAGTAAGATTTCTAGTTATATTAAAAATTATTAGTTTTCAATATAGATGGTAGTAGTGGTGGTGGACGTTCATTGAGACCAAACTTTGGTCTATGGGACCTAAAGAAACGAATTATTTAGTTTGATTTAAAATTTTATTCCTATGCTTGAAAGGCTTGGAGAGAAGCCTCCAGAGCTCAGTGTAATTTTGACAACGTAAAAGGCTAGGAAGGTCAGTTTTGCAACAAAGATTTTGAAACTGAGATCTAATGTGGTTGTACCCGGGGCACTCTAAGAGGAAGTAATTTTCATGTTCGTATTCTCACAGAGATGGCAAAACCTTTCCATCCATGGTGTTTTAAGAACTGCCCAACGACCTGATTCACTGTGGATCTCATGAGAGTTCGTTCTAATCTTGGCTATATTAATTTTCTCCTTTGAGTTAGTTAAAACAGAGAGATACTTTTGATCTTCTAGGGTGGGGTTGATGACTTCCTTATAATATCTTAATTTTCTTTTAGCTACTAAACCTTTTTCACACCACATTTTTTCTTTGAACTTGAAGTAACAATATTTTTAATGTTATTAATGTTTTGCAATGCAACATTCTTGTCGATCTCCCAATGGTTTAACTAGGCCTTGGTGTCTTTATACCAACCTCGTTTGAGCCTTAGGTGGTTTTGGCTAGAATTTAAAGCTAGCTTGGGAAGTCTATGGTCTCCTATGTTATTGAGTTTGTGCTTGTACAACAGAAGCCTAGTCATAGCTAGGCTCTTGATAGGGGAAAGACACACTTCTATAAGGAGAATACGATAGGGTGTGTTGCTTTTAATTTTGAGGTTAATAATACGTTATAAAACGCTTCTATATTTGCTCAATCTTTCTCCAGGATTCTCTAAAGATGCTACAACCCCAAACCTCACATCCATATAAGATAACTGGAGTGACTAAAGTTTCAGAGAGGAACTTTTTTCTATCCCACATTACGAGGTTCGTCATTTTACAATTATTTTCAAGACCAAAATAAGCTTTCCATCCCCCATTAATCCTTTTCTCAATGCTATAGTTCTAGTTGAGCTTGTGATGAATATCAATTCCTAGGTACTCTGTAGGAAGACACTTCCTCCAAGTTACTATTGTCATACATAAAATTAGCGTAAGTGTCCTTCTTGGATTTGATAATCATAACTTTCGTTTTGTCAGTGTTAACAATCATACCCATGGAAGAGCATAAATCCTTAACAAGTATAAGTTGCTTATCAAAATCAGATGGGCACCTTGCGAGAAGAACAATATCGTCAGTGTAGAGAAGAAGGATGATGACTATCCCAGCTAAGATCGTGCCAGCGCATCTTGCTTCCTCTAAACAACCTTCTAGCTTGTCGATGTAAATGCCAAATAGGGTAGGTGATGTAGGAGCATTCACTCGAGGGAAAATCATTGTAAATAGTAGACATAGGGGGTCATGCATTTTAGGAAATAGTTTTCCTAAGCATCAAGTAATGCAATATTTAGGCCTTTAAGTGTGGTTTAATTAGATAATGGGAGAATATGTAAATGCTCTCAAAATAAATCAATGAGAACATGAGTGGTAGAAGTCAAATCCAACTCTCTAGGAGTAAGAGAGAGTGTTTAGGAATTAATTAGAGTAGAAGTGGACCATTGAGTTGATAAGGGGACTTTTCTGTTTTAAAACAGAGAAAAAGATGGAATGGATAAAGTATCGAGGAGATTTATTTATCTGCCACATATGTATGCATGTAGCGAGCTTTAAGGATTTTGTTAGAGGATTGATCAGGTCCTTCATAGTAATCCAATCCAAATTTTCCATAGAAATATATGTAAGCCTACAGGCAGAAAGAGAGAGGCCACTAATGTTGAGAATCAGACCTATGTGTGTGAGCGAGACCAAGGAGCCTCGAATGTATCTTTGTTTATATATATATATATATATATATATATATACAGAGTTTATTTCTTGTCTTTGTCAATATGCTTAAGAAGTATTTCATGTATGAATTACTTGTGAATTCGTAGGCTCCGCAACAAGTTGTAGGGAGAATTATGAAGGACGCAGAGGAACGAAAATGATTGAGAGGAATCATATAGGGATCATTGAATCCAAGTGAAAGACAGAGTTTGCTTTGGAGAGGAGTTGTGAAGCAAGAATTAGCTAAGGAGTCCAGCTTAAGAAATTTGAACAGTGGAAGCAAAAGGCAGAGTTAGAAGGACCCGTAGAGAAGAAGAGCGATCTGGAAAAATCGTATTGATCCTCTTGAAAGATCAAGAGTTGCTTTGAAGTAGAAGTGCATGTAAAGTGAAGCTCAAAAGGAAGAGTCACAGTGAATAGTGAAGAAGGAAGAACCTCTGAAGAACCCAAAAGAGCAGCAGAAACCATTAAAAATGGCGTAAATTCTAAGTAAAGGGACGAGCGGAGAAGTAAAGAATTGATGCTCAGTAGCCGTTGGATCTTCAAAAATCAATGGCCACGATTGGATCGCTATATCGCAATCGAAGGAGTAAGGCTGGCAATGGAACAGAGCATAGCGATATACCGATAGTGATATCGTCGATATGTGATAATCGATGATCAGAGGTATCGAGTGATCGGAGGTATTAGCATCGGAGAATGGAGATCGACACGACGGAAAAGCGATGGATTAAGAAACGGACCCAATGACAAATATAGTCGTAGGATTAATGAAATTGAAGTCCGTTATATGCATTGGGTGGAGTTTTCCTTTGTAAACGAAAAAAGGCATGAATTAAGCGCTATAGTGTATTTCTCGATTATAAAAGGGAAGTCACATATCGGAAGTGGAAGGCATATATGTATGCATGAACCACAAATGGAGTGATGGCCAATTGCGATGAGGTTTTACCTCGGGTTCTGCGCGATAGTCATACAGAAGATAGAGGAAGACATGTTTTGGGGCATTTTTCCTTTATAAATAGATTTTATAAGGAAAAGCACAATAAAGCTTTCATGTGATAATATATATGTAACCAAGGCATATGAAAGGAGTATGGTTATATATATATATATATATATGGATTTTGGTTTATGTAAAGGTTTTGAAGGGTTTTTGATTCTCGACAGAAAGGTTTGGCGGGGTGATTGAAGTTCTGTTACAAAGGAACTATATAAGAGGGCCACTTGACCATTTATGGTTTGAAGATTTGACTCCATTATAGAGTTAAATACCTAGGACAGTTGTGGAGGCATTGTGATATGCATAGTGTGGGTATATGCTGGGTAACTTGACATCAGTTTGGCAAAATATGGGTATATGTCGGGGGACCCGTGCATCATTTGTGGTATCAAAGCAGAAGTTTATAATCAAAGCAGATCTGTAACCAGAGCAAAATTGAAATTAGAGTGAAGGAAGATTTCCTATGAAAAGGAGGTTGCACACAGAAGAAGGTAATGTGTTGAATGATAAAGACTACATTGGGAGATTGTAACAGTTCTAGTAGAGGCTTGGAGTAGGTAAGAACATAGGATTCCTTGAAGGAAAGAAAGCAAGATTACTTAATACAAGTTTTGAAGGAAAGAGGACTTGGAGACAAGACAGAGGAAATCCATTCAAAGTACAGGTGGAATAGTGAACAAGATCATACTAAGATCTTGAAGGAGAGGTAATATGTTATGTTATGTTTTAAATTAAGAATGTGTCTTTTATACTAATGCACAGGTGACAACAAGAGAAGTTTTGAGAAGAACATATGAGTTCTTGAAGACAGAGTAAGGAGAATACTCTGAAGAAGAAGTGGCAGTGAACCCGAAGAATCCAACAAGAGATTGGACAGAGAGGACATCTGAAGAGTTCTCAAGAGGAAGTGAGAGATTGCAAAATCCTAGAAGGAGAAAAGGTGTTATTCAAGAGGAGGTTCCAGACAGAGGACCGTGCTTACCAAAAGACTGAGTGAGGAGAGCTTAGTGAGGTAAGATTGCAGCGAGGAGAACTAGCTATTGCAGAGGCTTGTTGCAAAGGAGCTCATGAAGAAAGAAGAGAAGAAGATGACTACTGATAGTCATAGCAAATGTTCAGAGAGAAGCCATAGTAGAGGATATAAGAAAGAGGAAGCCAAAGCAATGGCAAGAGGATGAGTCAAGAAGAAATTTACAAAGAAGTTGCAAAGTTAAAAGAACAACTCAATGCATTAAGGAGAATGCTTGAGGAAAGCCATAAACTAGGTTGGGTCTTGAGGAGAAAACCAGTGAAGTGGCATGAGATGCATAGAAGGCTACAAAAAATGCAAGTAAGGTGGCTGAAGGAAAAACTCAAGGAAGTTGAGTTAGAAATGGAAGAATCCATTTGTAAACCAGAACAAGGAGAATTTTTGGGAGAAAGTGAAGATGAAGACTTGAAGACTGAAGCTTCAAGTGAGACCAAGGGGTCTAATGATTTTAAAATTGACAATTTGTGTATGTATGTAGGTGAAAAATGTAAAGAAGGACAATTGGCTGGTATTTTCATAAAGGAGGAAGAAGACAAGCAGAATCCAAATTCTTTTTTGGAAGAAAATGAGATAGGTAGGTCTCATATACAGTTGGGGGAAGATATCGAGCAACCAAGTGAAGGGCTTGAGGAGATTGAAGAAAAGACTATTAAAGAATTTCTGAATCGTATAAATGATTTAGAACAACAAGAAGATATGATGGTTAACCATCCAGTGGGACCATAGAGTCAATTGTTTTTAAGATTGATAGTTTGTCTATGGATGCAGGACAAATGCAGGAGAATATTAGTGCAGATGGTGAGGCACGAATAGCTCTTGGAGAAAGTCAACAACAAGAGATTGAAGGCAAACTTGAGGAAGAGACTATGTTAGCTGAAAACAAAGTAAAGGATCATCAATTCACTATGATTATATGCATAGTGGAGATAGCCATGGAAACTATTGAGACAAACAGTAGGGAAGAAGGACATCTACTGAGAGATGTTAAGGAGGAACCCTGTACAAAGGATTTAACCTTGGGAAAAGGAACACTAACAAAGGAGTGTTTTGAAGAGGATGGACAGTCCTTTGAAGATATCGAAAGTCTGGAGGAGTACTCTAAGAGAATAGAGTATAATGGAGAAGACCTCTTGAAGGAGGGAAGTAGTGATTTTTTACAACAGAAAGACCTTGAGATTACAAGGGTCAAAGGAAGACAATGTTTTAATACTGTAACACAACATGTGAAGGATGAAGCTGGAAGAAGAGAGCATTGTGGTGAAGTGCTTGCTAAGTGTGAAGAGGAAATTAAACTACTGGAGAAACTAATAAGAGAACCTGATCGTAGAATAGAAGCTGCAATTATAGTTTTTGAAGAAGAAAATGTGTCTCAAGTAGCCATGGAGATAGGAAGATGTAATAATTTGTTTACAGGTTCATTAAAAAGCATGAATGAGTATGAGTATGTGATCAAAGAGATTGAGTAGAGATTGTTTGAAGATGGTAAGGAGGCAGTAGGAATCAAACAATTTCAAAGTGAAGATAACCAACAGCAGGTTAAAGGAGGAGAAGTTCACTAGTGTGAACCCAAGTAGGAAGACATCATTAGAACAGATGGTGTGGAAGAGAAATTAACTGACAGTGTCATGAATTCTGCTAAGAATTCGAATCAGCATACCAATGTGCTGACAGAGGAGAAGGAGAAAACAAAGCAACAAACTAAATTGTTTCCAAAGGAAAACAAGGCACAACAGCCTTATGTTTTTAATTTTAACAAGTGTTTTATGAATGCAGGTTTTGTTGTAGATGCTAGAGGAGATTTGGAAAAAATGAACAGCCAAATAAAAGTGAAAGAAGAGAATTCTATGGAAGAACTCAATCCATGGAATAGAGAAAATTATTTGCTAGAAATAATGTTGAACAATCATGATTCAATCATGAAAGAGGGTAAGGAAGATAGGGAGGCAGTCAGTAAAGCGAGCAAAGCAAAAGTTGGAGCAAGAAAAGTAGAAATCAACAAAGCAAGCAAAGCAAGAGTCAGCATAGAAGACAACAACAACCTTAAACAAAGAGAAAGAGACAGAAGTACAAACCAAAATATGGACCAGTCCAAAGATGTACTGGAGACAGAGATTGAAGAAATGTGGCAACTGATGAGGAAGTAGTCCAAATGGGGGAAAATGGTAACAACAACAAGTAAGATCAATAAGAAGTTGAACCTGATTGATAAGGAGAAGAAGATGGAGCAAAAGACAGTAGAAGTGCAACAACAACAAGGGAACAAAGCATCTGGACATTTACAAAACAAAGTGTGGGATCCAGGAAGACCAAGACCAGAAGACACATGATCAGGAGATCATGAATACTTTCTACTTTGGGAGTCTGATGCATGAGCATTCACCCAAGGGAAAATCATTGTAAATAGTAGACATAGGGGTCATGCATTTTAGGAAATAGTTTTCCTAAGTATCAAGTAATGCAATATTTAGGCCTTTAAGTGTGATTTAACTAGATAATGGGAGAATATGTAAATCCTCTCGAAAGAAAGAAATGAGAACATGAGTGGTAGAAGTCAAATCCAACTCTCTAGGAGCAAGAGAGAATTTTTATGAATTAATTAGAGTAGAAGTGGACCATTGAGCTTTTTCTGTTTTAAAACAGAGAAAAAGATGGAATGGATAAAGTCTCGAGGAGATTTATTTATCTGCCACATATGTATGCATGTAGTGAGCTTTAGGGCTTTTGTTAGAGGATTGATGAGGTCGTTCATAGTAATCCAATCCAAATTTTCCATATAAATATATGTAAGCCTACGAGCAGAAAGAGAGAGGCCACTAATGTTGAGAATCAGACCAAGGAGTTTATTTCTTATTTGTGTCAATATGCTTAAGAAGTATTTCATATATGAATTACTTGTGAATTCTTAGGCTCTGCAACAGGTTGCAAGCAGAATTATGAAGGACGCAGAGGAACGAAGATGACTCAGAGGAATCATATAGGGATCATTGAATCCAAGTGAAAGACAGAGTTTTCTTTGGAGAGGAGTTGTGAAGCAAGAATTAACTAAGGAGTCCAGCCAGAGAAAGCTGAGCAATGGAAGTAGAAGGCGGAGTTGGAAGGACGCGTAAAGAAGAAGAGCGATTCAGAGAAATCGTATTGATCCTCTTGAAAGATCAAGAGTTGATTTGAAGTAGAAGTGCATGTAAAGTGAAGCTAAGAAGGAAGAGTCGCAGTGAACAACGAAGAAGGAAGAACCTCTGAAGAACCCAAAAGAGCGGCAAAAACCATTGAAAATGGCATAAATTCTAAGTAAAGGGATGAGCGAAGAAGTAAAGAATTGATGCTCAGCAGCCGTTGGATCTTCAAATATCAATGGCCACGATTGGATCGCTATATCGCAATCAGAGGAGTAAGGTTGGCGATGGAACAGAGCGTAGCGATATCACCAATATGCGATAATTGGCGATTAAAGGTATAGGGTGATCAGAGGTATCAACATCGGTGAATGGAGATCAGCATGACGGAAAAGCGAAGGATTAAGAAATGTACCCAACGACAAATATAGTTGTAGGTTTGATGAAATTGAAGTCCGCTATATGCATTTGGTGGAGTTTTCCTTTGTAAACGAAAAAGGGCATGAATTAAGTGCAATAGTGTATTTCTCAATTATAAAAGGGAAGTTTCATATCGGAAGCGGAAGGCATATATGTATGCATGAGCCACAAATGGAGCGATGGTCGATTGCGATGAGGTTTTACCTCGGGTTCTGTGCGATAGTCGTACGGAAGGTAGAGGAAGACATGTTTTGGGGCATTTTCCCTTTATAAATGTATTTTATAAGGAAAAGCACGATAAAGCTTTCATGCGATAATATATATGTAACCAAGGCATATGAAAGGAGTATGGTTATATATATATGGATTGTGGTTTATATAGAGGTTCTGAAGGGTTTTTGATTCCCGACAGAAAGGTTCATCATGGTGATTGAAGTTATGTTACAAAGGAATTGTATAAGAGGGCCACTTGACCATTTATGGTTTGAAGATTTGACTCCATTATAGAGTTAAATACCTGGGACAATTGTGGAGGCATTGTGATATGCATAGTGTGGGTATATGCCAGGGGACCTGTGCATCATTTGTGGTATTAGAGCATAAGTTTATAATCAGAGCAGATCTGTAACCAGAGCAAAATTGAAATCAGAATGAGGGAAGATGTCCTACGAAAAGGAGGTTGCACACAGAAGAAGGTAATGTGCTGAATGATAAAGACTACAATGGGAGATTGTAGCAGTTCCAACAAAGGCTTGGAGTAGGCAGGAATAGAGGATTCCTTGAAGGAAAGAGAGCAAGATTACTTAATACAAGTTCTAAAGGAAAGAGGACTTGGAGACAAGACAGAGGAAATGCATTCAAAGTAAAGGTGGAATAGTGGACAAGATCATACTAAGATCTTCAAGGCGAGGTAATATGTTATGTTCTGTTTTAAATTAAGAATGTGTGTTTTTATACTAATCCACAGGTGACAGCAAGAGAAGTTGTGAGAAGAATAAATGAGTTCTTGAAGACAAAGGAGAATACTTTGAAGAAGAAGTGGTAGTGAACCTGAAGAATCCAACAAGAGATTGGACAGAGAGGACATCTGAAGTGTTCTCAAGAGGGAGTGAGAGATTTCCAAAGCCTAGAAGGAGAAAAGGTGTTGCTCAAGAGGAGGTTCCAGATAGAGGATCTTGCTTACCAAAACACTGAGTGGGGAGAGCTTAGTGAGGTAAGATTGCAGTGAGGAGAACTAGTTGTTGCAGAGGCTTGTTGCAAAGAAGCTCATGAAGAAAGAAGAGAAGAAGATGACAACTGATAGTCATAACAGAGGTTCAGAGAGAAGCCACAACAGAGGATATAAGAAAGAGGATGTCAAAGCAAATGCCAAGAGGATGATTCAAGAAGAAATTGACAAGAAGTTGCAAAGTTAAAAGAACAACTCAATGCATTAAGGAGAATGCTTGAGGAAAGTTAGAGACTAGGTTGGGTCTTGAGGAGAAAACCAGTGAAGTGGCATGAGATGCAGAGAAGGCTACAACAAATTCAAGTAAGGTGGCTAAAGGGAAAACTCAAGGAAGTTGAGCTAGAAATGGAAGAATCCTTTTCTAAACCAGAACAAGGAGAATTTTTGGGAGAAAGTGAAGATGAAGACTTGAAGACCAAAAATTCAAGTGAGGCCAACGGGTCTAATGATTTTAAAACTGACAATTTGTGTATGTATGCAGGTGAAACATGTAAAGAAGGACAATTGGCTGGTATTGTCACAAAGGAGGAAGAAGACAAGAAGAATCCAAATTTTGTTTTGGAAGAAAATGAGATAGATAGGTCTCATATATAGTTGGGGGAAGATATCAAGCAACCAAGTGAAGGGTTTGAGGAGATTGAAGAAAAAACTATCAAAGAATTTCTTAATCATCCAGTGGGACGATAGAGTCAATTGTTTTTAAGATTGATAGTTTGTCTATGGATGCAGGACAAATGCAGGAGAATATTAATGTAGATGGTGAGGCACAGATAGCTCTTGGAGAAAGTCAACAACAAGAGATTGAATACAAACTTGAGGAAGAGAGTATGTTAGCTGAAAACATAGTAAAGGATCATCAATTCACTATGATGATAAGCACAGTGGAGATATCCATGGAAACTGTTGAGATAGACAGTAGGGAAGAAGGACATCTACTGAAAGATATTAAGAAGGAGGAACCATGTATAAAGGATTTAACCTTGGGAAAAGGAACACTAACAAAGGAGTGTTTTGAAGAGGATGGACAGTCCTTTGAAGATTTTGAAAGTCTGGAGGAGTACTGTAGGAGAACATAGTATAATGGAGAAGACCTCTTGACGGAGGGAAGTAATGATTTTCTATAGTAGAAAGACCTTGAGATTACAAGGGTCAAAGGATGACAATGTTTTAATAATGTAACATAGCATGTGAAGGATGAAGCTGAAAGAAGAGAGCATTGTGGTGAAGTGCTTGCTAAGTGTGAAGAGGAAATTAAACTACTAGAGAAACTAATAAGAGAACCTGGTGGTAGAACAGAAGTCGCAGTTACAGTTTCTGAAGAAGAAGATGTGTCTCAAGTAGCCATGGAGATAGGAAGATGTAATAATTTGTTTACAGGTTCATTAAAAAGCATGAATGAGTATGAGTATGTGATCAAAGAGATTGAGCAGAGATTGTTTGGAGATGGTAAGGAGGCATTAGGAATAAAAAAATTTCAAAGTGAAGATAACCAACAGTAGGTTAAAGGAGGAGAAGTTCACTACTGTGAACCCAAGCAGGAATACATCATTAGAACAAATGGTGTAGAAGAGAAATCAACTGACAGTCTCATGAATTTTGCTGAGAATTCGAATCTACATATTGATGTGTTGACAAAGGAGAAGGAGAAAACATAGCAACAAAATAAATTGTTTCCAAAGGAAAACAAGGCACAACGGCCTTATGTTTTTAATTTTAACAAGTGTTTTAAGAATGCAGGTTTTGTTGCAGATGCTGGAGGAGATTTGGCAAAAATGAACAGCCAAATAAAAGTGAAAGAAGAGAATTCTATGGAAGAACTCATTCCATGGAATAGAGAAATTAATTTGCTAGAAATAATGTTGAACAATCATGATTCAGTCATGAAAGAGGGTAAGGATGATAGGGAGGCAATCAGTAAAGCGAGAAAAGCAAAAGTTGGAGCAAGCAAAGTAGAAATCAACAAAGCAAGCAAAGCAAGAGTCAACATAGAAGACATCAACAACCTAAAACAAAGAGAAAGAGACAGAAGTACAAACCAGAAAATGGACCAGTCCAAAGATGTATTGGAGACAGAGATTGAAGAAATGTGGCAACTGATGATGAACAAGTCCAAATGGGGGAAAATGGTAACAACAGCAAGCAAGATCAATCAGAAGTTGAACCTGATTGAAAAGGAGAAGAGGATGGAGCAAAAGACAGTAGAAGTGCAGAAACAACAAGGGAACAAAGCATGTGGACAATTACAAAACAAATTGTGGGATCCAGGAAGTCCAAGACCAGAAGACACATGATTAGGAGATCATGAATACTTTCTACTTTGGGAGTCTGATGTAGGAGCATTCACCTAAGGGAAATTCATTGTAAATAGTAGACATAAGGGGTCATGCATTTTAGGAAATAGTTTTCCTAAGCATCAAGTAATGCAATATTTAGGCATTTAAGTGTGATTTAATTAGATAATGGGAGAATGTGTAAATTCTCTCAAAATAAATAAATGAGAACATGAGTGGTAGAAGTCAAATCCAACTCTCTAGGAGCAAGAAAGAGTTTTTAGGTATTAATTAGAGTAGAAGTGAACCATTGAGTTGATAAGGGGACTTTTATGTTTTAAAATAGAGAAAAAGATGGAATGGATAAAGTCTCGAGGAGATTTATTTATCTGCCACATATGTATGCATGTAGCAAGCTTTAAGGCTTTTGTTAGAGGATTAATCAGGTCCTTCATAGTAATCCAATCCAAATTTTCCATATAAATATATGTAAGCCTACGAGCAGAAAGAGAGAGGCCACTAATGTTGAGAATTTAGACCGTTGTGTGAGCAATACGAGGAGTCTCCATGTCATCTTTTGTTTAATAATATATATATTATATTATATATATATATTATATGTATATATATATATAAATATATATATATATTATTAATATACAAAGTTTATTTCTTGTATGTGTTAATATGCTTAAGAAGTATTTCATGTATGAATTACTTGTGAATTCGTAGGCTCCGCAATAAGTTGCAGGCAAAATTCTGAAGGATCCAGAGGAACAAAGATGACTCAGAGGAGTCATATAGGGATCATTGAATCCAAGTGAAAGACAAAATTTGCTTTGTAGAGGAGTTGCGAAGCAAGAATTAGCTAAGGAGTCCAACCAGAGAAAGCTGAACAGTGGAAGTAGAAGGCAGAGTTGGAAGGACGCGCAGAGAAGAAGAGCGATACCGAGAAATTGTATTGATCCTCTTGAAATATCAAGAGTTGCTTTGAAGTAGAAGTGCATGTAAAGTGAAGCTCGGAAGGAAGAGTCACAACGAATAGAAAAGAAGGAAGAACCTTTGAAGAACCCAAAAGAGCCACAAAAACCATTGAAAATGGCGCAAATTCTAAGTAAAGGGACGAGCGAAGAAGTAAAGAATTGATGCTTAGCAGCCGTTGGATATTCAAAGATCAATGACCGCGATTGGATTGCTATATCACAATTGGAGGAGTAAGGCTAGCGATGGAATAAAGCATAGCGATACACTGATAACGATATCATCGATATGTGATAATCGACGATCAGAGGTATCGTGTGATCGGAGGTATCAACATCGTAGAATGGAGATCGGTGCAACGGAAAAGCGATGGATTAAGAAACGGACCCGACGACAAATATATTCGTAGTATTAATGAAATTGAAGTCCGCTATATGCAAGGGAGGAGTTTTCCTTTGTAAACGAAAAAGGGCATGAATTAAGCGCGATAGTATATTTCTCGATTATAAAAGGGAAGTCACATATTGGAAGTGGAAGGCATATATGTATGCATGAACCACAAATGGAGCGATGGCCGATTGCGATGAGGTTTTACCTCAAGTTTTGTGTGATAGTCATACGGAAGGTAGAGGAATACATGTTTTGGGGCAATTTTCCTTTATAAATGGGTTTTGTAAGGAAAAGCACGATAAAGCTTTCATGCGATAATATATATGTAACCAAGGCATATGAAAGGAGTATGGTTATATATATATGGATTGTGGTTTATATAAAGGTTCTGAAGGGTTTTTGATTCTCGACAGAAAGGTCGGCGGGGTGATTGAAGTTCCGTTACAAAGGAACTGTATAAGAGGGCCACTTGACCATTTATGCTTTGAAGATTTGACTCCATTATAGAGTTAAATACCTGGGACAGTTGTGGAGGCATTGTGATATGCATAGTGTGGGTATATGCTGGGTAACCTAACATCAGTTCAGCTAAATATGGGTATATGCCGGGGGACCCATGCATTAGTAGTGGAGAGGGGGCAACCTTGTTTAACTTTGATATTACACTTAATATCTTTCGACCACCCCTCTTTTCTCTTTAACTTGGCAATTACATTCTCGTATAACCTTATAGCGACAACTATCAACTCAAAAGGAACCTTTAGCTCTTCTAATATGTTCCAAAGGTTGTTTCTAGGAACCGTATTGAAAGCCTTTCTAAAGTCCACAAAGCAACAAAAGAGATTGGATTTATCATTGCGACATTCCTCCACAATGATCCTAAGCGTAACGAGGTGGTCTATTGTTGAGTGCTGCTTTCTAAAACCCGCTTGGCCTTTAGCCCGCTTGCCTTCACTTTCAAGCCATATGCTCAACTTCCTTTCCAAAATAATACCATATAACTTGGCTAGGAGAGGGCTGATCATAATTGTCCGATAATTAGAAGGGTTATTTGTATCCCCACTTTTAAAAATAGGGATAATGAGGCTTTGAGTCCATGGTTTAGGGAACCCTTGCTTGTCCGCTTGATTGAAAAGCTTGTGAATGTCAGGGATGAGGACTGGACCTCCAATTTTTAAGATTTCCGCCTAGTAACCTTCAATGTCCTTAGATTTCCCATTAGCCAAGCGATTAAACCCAAAATTAATGTCTTCTAATGAGAAAACTTATTTCGCTGTGAGCAGGGTTTCAAAGTTATCCATGACATTTGGAGATTCATAAGGCTTTTTAAGATAGGAATTCCAGTCGTGTAAAGCAATTTTATTATTATCTTTAGTTTTCCTAGTTAGAATCTGCATCCATAAATTCTTAGGAGCTACCTTAGAGAGGTGTAAGAGATTCTCTTGTCTTGTATGAATATACTACCTTTTTTTCCTTTTAGTTAGGGCTTTCTATATTTTTATCTTGCCAATTTTAAGAGATTCATCAACAACTTCCTTAATTGCTCTCCTCGCACTTTTACAATCTTTGTCATACCTTGGGTTGATTTTGCTATTTCTTTTATTACTTGAAACTTCAATTGAGAACTTGTTAATAAAATATGAGAGGGTTGTAGTAAAATTATGATAGAGACCTTCTATGTTGTCTATACTAGATAAAGGAAGCAAATTAGTTTTTAATTCATTTAGAAAGAGATCTTTTTTAATTTCTATCAAAGATTTTCTTCTTTTGGCTATAAGGATTATATTCTATGGGATCCCTATGCATGACAAAATTGAGAGTTATAAGTAAAGGCCTACGATAGTCAGGCTAGTGGTCATTTAAGATGTCAAAATTTGTTATTTCTTTGTATAGAGGGAGATAAAATAAATAAATATAATTCTATTTTATTTTTTTAAGTTTTAAAAGAAAATTAAGATTCTTCTTAATTAAAAGTTAATTTTGAATTTTTGATTAAAATTTATTTTTTTTGATTGGCATTTATATTATAATTTAATGATTATTTTTTGCTAAAGATAATACATAATTTACATGGAGTTATATTTGTTTAAGCTTAATAAGGAAATTTATAAGCTTTAGAATATGAATAAGATCTTTTGTTTTTTTGTTAGTTTATATATATTAAAAAGTATTAATTTTGGTTTTTTGGTTTTATATATAACCTCAAAATTAAAAGCAACACACCCTAGCCTATTCTCTTTATAGAAGTGGGTCTTTTCCCTATCGAGAGCCTAGCTATGACTGGGCTTCTATTGTACAAGCACAAACTCAATAACATAAGAGACCACAGACTTCCTAAGCTAGCTTTAAATTCCAGCCAAAACCACCTAAGACTTAAACGAGGTTGGTATAAAGACACCAGGCCTGGTTAAACCATTGGGAGATCCACCAAAATGTTGCATTGCAAAACATTAATAACATTAAAAATATTGTTACTTCTAAGTTCAAAGAAAAAAATGTGATGTGAGAAAGATTTAGAAACTAAAAAAAAATTAAGATATTATAAGGAGGTCATCAACCCCACCCTAGAAGATCAAAAATATCTCTCTGTTTTAACTAGCTCAAAGAAGAAATTAATATGGCCAAGATCAGAAGGAACTCTTATGAGCTCCATAGTGAAACAGGTTGTTGGGAGTTCCTAAAACACCATGGATGGAGCCATCTCTGTGAGAATAAGAACAAAAATCACTTCCTTCCTCTTAGAGTGCCCGGAGTACAACCACATCAGATCTTAGTTTCAAAATCTTTGTTGCAATATCGACTTTCCTAGCCTTTTACGTTGTCAAAATTACAGTGAGCTAGGGAGGCTTCTCTCCAAGCTTTTTGAGCATAGGAATAAAATCTTAAATCAAACTAAATAATTCGTTTCTTTAGGTTCGATAGACCAAAATTTGGTCTCAGTGCACGTTAACCACCACAATCATCATCATCATCATATATATATATTCTTTATTATATATATTATATGATATATATATCTTTATTTATATTTTTTTAATATTTCAATATTGTTATTTATAACTTTTTATATATTCCTAAAAAGTTTCTTAAAAGAATATTAATTGTTTCTCTTAACCTCAGATTAAGCTCAAAGTTAAATTGATTTTAAATTATTTATTTTATTCCTTTAATATTACTATTTAATAATTATTTTTTCTTAGAATAATAATATTTACATCGAGTTATATTCATTTGACTTTAATCAAATTTTGGAAATTATACCTTTCCTATTTTTGACTCGGTCTATAGTAACAATTTCCATATAGCCGTTAGAATATTTAGTCTATCTATTTAACCAATTACCATGATCTGATTCTTCATAACATATTATTCCAAATATCATAGTTCATATTATTATTGGTCTCACTCTGTTTCAAGGGAAACTAGAGCTGTTGACTAGTAATTTAAGAGTAAGTATATCAAAATAAAGTAACTAGGGCAGAAAACTATAAGAACAATTTAAGACTAAATTGCATATAGAATCAAAATAACTACATCATGTGGTCAAAAGTCAGAAAAAGTCACTAGAAAAAAACCTTATGCACTTATATTTACAAGGCATTGAAGATGACCTAGAAGATAATCCAACTTAACCAAAAAAAACTTAATCATATTTAAATACACTATATATCTACACATTAACAATTATTTTAAATATAAATTGTAATATTATAACCTTTTAATGTAGCTATTTTTTTGCCAAATAATAATAGAGAAATCACATTTTTACAACATGTCATATTTTAACCTCTTAATTAAAATGTTAAATTGCACCTAGGTTTCATGTATAGCATTAAAACTATATTATTAAAAAGCACATACAATAAAGGATATTTCCTTTCCTATAAATACTATCTAGGTTGAAAGATTTTTTTGGTTTTAAAGTAAAACCTTATCATTAATCAACACTATTTTTCTCAAATATAAGAAAACAAGTTTATAGATGCACAATTTAAAATTATAGGTTTTGTTTTTTTTTTTTTTTTTACTTTCTAGACAAGTGTCCATTAAAATTCTATAAGATGAATTATTAAATCAAATCAAATTTTTATATTACCTTAAAATTTTTTTTGAATGTATAAATTATCAAACATTCTTAAAGATCCGCAATATCTAAATTATACAACTTGGAATAACTCTAATTTTTTAATTTATTTTATATCATTAAACTTATTTTTTGAAATGTTAAAATTTATTCACATTCCTTAAAATTCCCCAAATATTCCTTATTATATAATTCTAATTTATTTTTCCCAACTAAAATATCACTAGACATACATAATTCTGCTAGTCAAAATTCAAATCTCCCCACTTAACTATTAAACCATAATCTCAAAATAAAATTATACAACTTAAAAAACTGAAATTTACAATTTCAAAATTCTATACTCAGTTCTATACAAAATTAATTGAAAAAATAAACCCTAATCTAAATGGAGATTTAAACTAAGTACTTATATTCAATCATCCAGTACTTATTTTTAATAATCTAAATGGAGATTTAACAAGTACTTATATTCCCGAATCCCAACTATTTATGTTCTACGGTTTAAATTTAATGCATGCAAATTACTTGAAAAACTTTCCCGGGCGAAGTCGTCTTAGGTAATCATCTAAATGGGAGTTTAGAACGTGCTTATATGCTCAACTATGTATGTCTTAGGCAATGATAGAATTTGATAGGTAAATTGTTTGTTATCGGGTTAGGTAAAAAATTGTAAAATTGTCGATTTTTTTTTTAAATTATAAATATTAGTGAGAAAATGTAAAAACTATCCAATTTAATAAGTATATCTATTTTGAAATTCCAACTTTAATTTTATATATATACACTTTTAAACTGTAAAAAAATAAAATAAATTTTCCCTATATAAATAACAATAATAATGCACCCACTTCCCATTAACAATCAAACACTTACAATATAAGTGAGTTTGATACAAATTTTTAATAATCTAAAGACACTAATAAATGGAATCTAAAACCTTTATGTCTCATTAACAAATTTCATATATGTATTAATGTGACACTTATGTGTAATAATTGTGTTTGGTACTTTCTTATCATGCCTATTTCAAATTTATGAAAAAAAATTGTGTGTGCTAATTTTAATGGAGGGAACAATTTTATTATATTTGATATTGTTTTTATTTTTATTATTGATTTTTAATTATTTTTGAAATTTTATAATTGATTTTATAAAAAAATTAAAATTTTCAAAATAAATAAATATAGAACACAAAATTAAATTTTGAAATTTTTGTAAATTTAAGTTTCTATAATTTATACAGATAAAATAATTAATTCTGTTATTGGTCAAAAAGAAAGGAAAAAAAATTATATATTATTAAGTGTCATGATAGTACACATATTAATATTAATAATTATGACTAAATTTCAATCCAATCTTATGAGTTGTGAATATTTGTTTTGACATATTATCATTAACGTATTTTATAATTAAATGTCATTAACAATTTTTATTTATTTAGCATGTTATCATTATAATCAATCAAATCATAAAATATTATGGGTTGTGAATATTTGTTTTGACATATTATCATTAATATATTTTATGATTAAAATGTCATTAACAACTTTTATTGATTTCACATGTTATCATTTATTTCAATCAAATCTTATGAGTTGTGAATATTTCTTTGATATGTTATTCTTAAAATATTTTATATTTAAAATGTTGTCATTAACAACTTTTATTGATTTCACATGTTATCATTAAACTTTTTTTGTAGTTAAAATGAATTAGTTTATTTTTTTTTGTCAAAATGTATTTTTTACAAGTTAATAGGAAAGAGAGGTGTAACTCTTATGTTGACACAGAATTTACGTATAATACTAAAAGAGTAATAATAAAAAAATATTTCAATATTTATTAAAAGTAAATTATTTTGATATCTATGATAAATAAAATATTTAAAGTCAACTTTCTCTAAATAAAATAAAATAAAAAGTAATGGAAAACAACTTTTTTTATTTAAATTTCATTCAAAATTGTTTTATATTTTAATATTATGGAGATATATCATTTTTTAAATGTTTAATATAGAATTGGAACATGACATTTAAAAAATTGTTTCAATGTCAATTATAAATTATATATATATTATTGGTGTGTTGTTTAATATGTGTGGGGTGTAATTTTTATGATGTTCAACAAGGACTTGGCATGTGTGCACATGTGCTTGCAAATGTATAGACTCACATACTAAGAATTAATTTAAATTCATTTGAACTTTGATCTATCATACATTGATTTGCAAACAAAATTCTAATCTACTAATAAATAATATAGATGAAATAAATAATATTGAAAAAAAACTCCAAGGAAAAAAAAGAGAAAAAAAAGCTCAATATTAATTTGATGAATATATATAAACTTTGATGCTTCAAACTTGAAAAATATCAACTAACTTGATTTGATACAAACAATATATGTATAATTTCTGAAAATGGTAATACATATTACACACACCTTTAAATAGAATATAAAATTTTCAAACTTTGAATTAAAAAACAAATTACTTGATGTATATATGTTATTATTCTAAAATTGGAAATACATACATTTTCGAACACACTATAAAATTGTCAAATTTTAATTTGGAGTTGTTTAAGGAGGCAGAGGAACTGTTTAGAAGGCCAAAAGTGACAGGAATTGGGGCAAAAAAAAATTCAAAAAATCTTGTAGATACAATATTTGAATCATAGTTTTGATGGCGAAACTTGTACCTAAAATTATAAAATTTAACAACTTTTATTTAAATTTACAAAAATCTTAATATTTTTTTAAAATATAACCAGAATTTCCATAACTTTCACAGCGAAATAACATATTCATAACTTTCACCGCAAAAACAACATAGACTACGGCCTCTAATTTTATAGAGACGCAAGCGTACATTTGAGTGCTCCAACGGCTAAAAGTAGATGGATATTCAGACGTTTAACACGCAAAAGCGCTCGCCCGTGTACTCACAACTGTCACATGTCCCGCATCAAGACAATCCACACGGTTTCAGGCAACCATATATAGGCTGCCAAATCTCGCAGCCATTCGCAATTTCGCACCATCAACCACTCTCAGCGGAAGAAGCAGCCGGTTCTGAGTTCGAATCCTTGCACTAACGCAGTCCCGTATTTTAATACTCAATCTTTAGTGACTCCCCCGCAACATGGTTAAACCCGGCAAAACAGAGCAGCCCGAGCGAACCGGAAAGCTGCCAAATAAAGTCGCGGTAGTTCAAAGGAATCCGATAGAGAAAATGGGGGAAATGGGTATACGAAATTCGAATGCCGAATTCCAGGGCCAAAATCTGGCTGGGCTCTTCCGACTCCCCGGAAAAAGCTGCCCGCGACTACGACTTTGCGGTGTAGTGTCTAAGAGGGTCGAAGGCCAAATTCAATTTTCCCGACTCCCCGCCAGAAATTCCATGCCCCTCTTCTCTGTCGCCGCCGCGGCCAGGTTCGCCACTGAAGATTTCCGGTTGCCGTCAGAAGAGGACGTGGTGTCCTCCTCTTCGGAAACAGAGACCGGCGTTGACAGCCAACAGATTTCTGCGGAACGGTGCCCCACATTCTGGGATTCGTTACTGCTTCAAGCTCTGGACAGTGGCGAGTCTCTAACTTTAGAGGATTTTCCTCCTGTAGATTTCTCTATGGACGATTTGGGTTTCTGTTCGAGCAGACGAAAGACGGGTTTTTCTAGAGAAAAAGATTCATCTACTTCTGCAGGCGATTTTGCCACTAAAGATTGATTAACGTATATGCTCTGTCTGCAATTTATGAGATTAGTGAGGTTTCCGATGGCTTTCATCAGTGGAAATTGATGCGTCCTTGGGGAAATTGTAAGCTGAGCGGCCGCTTGAAAATGGCGCAGATGTATCTTTATTTGTATGTAATTAGAAATTTAACATTGATTATTCTTTACCACTCTTTGTCGCAAACTAACCAAAATCACAGTTAAATGAAATCTCCTTGAACTAAAATTAAATTAAGCGATTTCCTTTTGGTTTCTCTTCTTTTATTTATTTAATATTCCTTTCTAATTTATTTAAAATTTTTATTTATTTCAATCAATAATTATTGTTATTATCTTGCTGACTGACTGGATATTTTTTCCAGAGCGAAAAAAGCATGATTATATTATATAAGATATATAATGAATAGATAGTACATCATGAAAGTTTTAGGAAACTGGAGCAATCTGTACAAAAATTATCTAGATAAGATAGGTCTAGCCAAGGAGATAAGTGTTCCTCAAGATAGTCAGTCATTTCAACTTGCAGATAGGAGACAAAACATAGTTCATGAAGGAATATAAGATCCTATGTGTTAATCAGCACTGTTCAAAATTGTTGTTTTATACTTCGACCATTGCATAAACAGATTTTCAGTAGGTAGGAGAGAGCACAATGAACAAAAAAACAGTGCATACCTTCCTAAATGGAGAAAACTTCCTTGTCAGATATTACCTTCATGTTCCAGATTCCTGATTCCAATAGAAGACCTTCCTTTGATAAAATGTCAGAGTACTAGTTCTAAGATATGTATATGCTGAATGGAGCATCCTTCCATCCTCCTCCAAAGGAACATGATTCTGTCCATCCACCCTGCAAAATGTGGGTTACTGATATGGTTCTTTCTTTCCCTATACGTAATCAACCATGACTTTGGAATCTCAGAAAATTGCAAGGCACTATATGTTAAAGAAGTGGCAAAATGATAGAAGACCCACAAGAGCCATCGCCTCTGCAATTGGAACCCTTCCCCCCATTCAAGGAAATAAGATATTGTAAGTTTTCATGCATAATGATGTGAACCCCACAACCACAAGAGTTATTTCGCACTGCTCTGTCAAAGTATGCTCTTGGAAGCATTGTGTGATCATGAGTTTGCTCATTTTGCTTGGATTTTTTCTCTTGGAGGATTTTGTCAAAGTACACTCTTGGAAGCATTGTGTGATCATGAGTTTGCTCATTTTGCTTGGATTTTTTTCTCTTGGAGGATTTTTCCGGTAAAGTGTTATAGAGAGATACAATACTTTGCAGGATTCCCATGAAAGGCTCTTTTCTGTCCTTGAATATTATATTGTTCTTCCATCTCCATGTGCACCAGAGTGCAATAATAACTAAAGGCCCTCCAGGGGTCTTTCTGCCCACTCCACCAAAAGAAGGCTTCTTTTGTAGATGCATGAGCAATATGAGGGAAACCATATAAATCATATTGCAATAGGTAATTGCGTTGAACTTGAACTTAATTAGTTGAATCAACATATTTGATATCTTTTGATTTAAGAAAGTTGATTTTTTTTTTAATTATTAATATTTATTTATGTTATTATTGGGTAAGAAGTTTGAATATTATTTTAAAATATATTGCAATATTTTTTTTGCCATTATATTTTATGAAGAAAATTAATTTAATGTTTAAATTTTAATTTAGGAATAAAAAATTTACTTATATAAAATAAAATAAACATATACATTTAAACTAAATAATATGTGAGTTGTTTTATTTTTTTTGAAATATAATAAAATTAAAAATAAAATCTATGGTATTTTTACAAGCTAATAATTAAAAAAGGGTTGTTTATTGATATTTTATTCAATTTAAGAAATAAAATATATATATTTGAGTTGGATAGAAATCTTTATTTGGAGATTAATGTCTTCAATGTAAATTGCAAATATATCATTATTTGGTTTTTTAAAGTTTGTGTTTGCATAAGCTTTAAAACTAGGGTCTTGCTCTTTCATTTTCCGCAGATAAAAACTTTATCAAGGGTAAAGATTCAAATTCATATTTTTACTATAATTTAACTATATAATTAAGTGACAAGAGTAACTACAATAAACCCTTCTTTATCATTATTTATTTCACTTTTATATATATATATAATATAAAAACTTTGATAAATCTTATAATATTAATCAATTAAAAAAACATCTATTAAATAATATATTCCTATTCATTTTTAATTCATTTTATAAATATGAGTAATATCTTTATTCTTATTTACAGATTCCTCTAGTTCGCATGAGGAGGAAATTGACGCAGATGGGCAGAATGTTGAGATTCCGCTAGACGCTCCCTCACTCAGTCAGGCAGACCCCTCTGCCCCTCAGATCTTTGTCCTCAAACTTTGATAAGGATATTCCGTAGCCAGAGCAGAATAGTCTACAACTTGTTATGGCTCAGCCAAACTCCTCTGGATGGGTCAAAGTAAGCAAGTCAAAAGGCAAAAAATGTCTTGTGGCAGTAACTGCCCTCTCAGGGTAGATCTCTCTGCTTAGTTCTAGTTTTTTGTATTCCTGTGTTTGCTATGGCCCTTTCCTTAATTGTCTCTAAGGAGCCAGATAGATAACCTATCACCTTCATCTCTCATGCTTTTCTACTTTACTTGCATGCAAGCTTGATTCTAGTACTTTTCTAATCTTAATAAAATTAGTCTTTATTCCAAAAAACCTTTATACTTATTCACCTATTTCATAACTGGATTTAATTTATTTCACTTCATGATAAAGATTTTGATCTAGCATTAATTTTATATATTTTTTCCGTTATCATTATTTAATATATCAAAAGAAAACGATACACTTTAATAAAAGACAATGTTCGCCTATTTTCTGAATTAATTACATACATAAAAGCCAAAAAAAAATTAAGTACTATTTTACGAATTAAATTAAATTTCAGTGAAAAGAAACACGAGAGTTGGTTGGGGCCAATATTCATATATTTTTAATAAATGAAATGAAAGTTCAGTGAAAGTGAAACACAAAGTTAGGTGCGGCCAATATTTAGATTTTTTAATAAATAAATTTAAAGGTTTTTTTTATTAATCTTAAATAAATTAAGTATTAAGAGTTTTAGCAGTGCATTATTATATTAGATATGATACATTATATTGGGTAAATAAATTATAAATTTTATTTTATTTTAAAAATAATTATTTATATAATATATATATATAAATTATAAATTTTATTTTAAATATTAAAATATATATTCAAATATTATAGTTTATCTTATTATTGGTTCTATTTGTTTAGAGAGAAATTAGATTTTTTGAGTAGTAATTTAAGAGTAAGTATATCAAAATAAAGTAACTATGGTAGAAAATTACAAGAACAATTTGAGACTGAATTACATATAGAATCAAAATAACTACATCTTGCTGTTAAAAGTCAGAAGAAGTCACTAGAGGAGGACCTCATGCACTTATATTGGAAACATATTGAAGATGACTTCCCAAGTAAACTAGAAGATCATCCAAGCTAACAAAAAAACTCAATCATATTTAAATGCACTATATATTATCCAATTTTTTGAGATTGAATTATATATTGAATCAAAATAATTACATCTTGTGGTCAAAAGTCACAAGTCACTAGAGTAGCCCCTATACACTTATATTGGCAACTCATTGAAGATGACTTCCCAAGTGAGCTAGAAAATCATCCAAGCTAACCAAAAAACTTAATCATATTTAAATACACTATATATTATCTAATTTTTTAAGAGAGAAAAATATATTTACATGTTAACAATTATTTTAAAAATAATTTGGATTATTATAACTTTAATGGTAGCTATTTTTTTGCCAAATAATAATAGAGAAATCACATTTTTACATCATGTCATATTTTAACCTCTTAGTTAAAGAGTTAAATTTCAGCTAGGAGAATATATAGTTTAATAGTTTCATGTATAGCATTAAGATTATATTATTAAAAAACACATACCATAAAGGATATTTTCTTTCTTTTAAATACTCTCTAGGTTGAAAGATTTTTTTGGTTTCAAAGTAAAACCTTATCATTAATTAATAGTTTGTTTTTCTCAAATATAAGAAAACAAGTTAATAGATTGATAATTTAAAATTTGTGTGTGTAATTTTAATGGAGGGAACAATTTTATTGTATTTGGTATTGTTTTTATTTTTATTATTGATTTTTAATTATTTCTGAAATTTTATAATTGATTTTTAAGATTTATTTAAAACTTAAATAATTAATATTAGGAAAAAATAGATTTTGAATTTTTTAGATTTAAGTTTCTGTAGTTTATATAGATAAAATAATTAATTATGTAAGGTTATAAATAGTATTGGTCAAAAAGAAAGGAAAAAAAATTATATGACATTAAGTATCATTATAGTACACATATCAATATTAATAATTATGACTAAATTTCAATCAAATCTTATGAGTTGTGAATATTTGTATTGACATATTATCATTAATATATTTTATAATTAAAATGTCATTAACAACTTTTATTTATTTGACATGTTATCATTATAATCAATCAAATCTTATGAGTGGTGAATATTTGTTTTGACATATTATCATTAATATATTTTATAATTAAAATGTCATTAACAACTTTTATTGATTTGACATGTTATCATTAAACTTTTTTATTGTTAAAATGAATTAGTTTATTTTTTTGTCAAAATGTATTTTTTACAAATTAATATGAAAGAGATGTGTAACTCTTATGTTAACAAAGAATTTACATATGATATTAAAAGAAGTTAATGATAAAAAGAAATATTTCAATATTTATTAAAAGTAAATTATTTTAATATCTATAATAAATAAATATTTAAGAACAACTTTATCTAAATAATATAAAAAAGTAATTGAAAACAACACTTTTTATTTAAAGTTCATTAAAAATTGTTTTATATCTTAATAGTATGGAGATATATCATTTTTAAAATGTTGAATATAGAATTGGAACATGATATTTAAAAAATTGTTTCAGTGTCAATAATATATATATATAATTGTTGTGCTGTTAATATGAGTGGAGTGTAATTTTTATTATGTTCAACAAAACGGTGGCATGTGTGCACATACACTTGCAAATGTATAGACTCACATATTAAAAATTAATGTAAATTCATTTTAACTATGATCTATCATACATTGATTTGTAAATGAGAGACTAGTCTACTAATAAATAATATATATGAAAAAATAAATAATATTGAAAATTCTTTTCATATAAAAAAACACAAAAAACAAAAAATCAACCTTAAATATTAATTTGATGTGCATATATCAACTTTGATGCATCAAATCTGAAAAATATCAACTAATTAAATTCAATAAGATGTATATATCAATGCTATTTTATATTTCATCATTTCTAAAAATGATAATGCATATTAATGATGATGATAATGATAATTAACTTCACGATGATGATTACAACTTGATGTATATATATCATCATTTATGAAATTGGAAATACACACCTTCGAACAGAATATAAAATTGTCAAAATTTTAATTAAAAAACGAATGAGTTGACCTTTTTCGACCCGCTAATTTTATCGAGGCTCAAGCGTACACTTGAGAAGTGCTCCAACGGCTAAAAATAGATGCATATTCACACGTTTAACACGCAAAAGCGCTCGCCCGTGTACTCACAACTGTCACGTGTCCCGCATCAAGACAATCTACACGGTTTTCAGGTAACTATTAGTATTTATTTTTGTTTTTATTAATTAAGAATTGGAATATCTTACAATAAGATTTATGGTAATTTGTGATTTTACAATTATTACTCCCGCATCAAGACAATCCACACGGTTTCAGGTAACTATTGGTATTTATTTTTGTTATGATTGATTAAGAATTTGAATATTTTATTATAAAATTTATGG
>APFE030991726.1:0-15627 GCA_000404065.3 Pinus taeda | reverse complement strand
CTAATCTGTATACTTGTGGTATTTATATAGGTTAATGCTAATAGTATTTTTTCCCCTAAATTGTTTTGTATACAGATGAACTATGAAGATTTTTGCCAGATAGCATCTATTTGTGCAGAGCAAGTTGGTCCGAAATGCAAACGCTTTTTCTGTCCATCAAACTTTATGAAATTTGAGAAGGATGAATCTGGCAGGATAGCTATCCTACCATTTTATCTTTATGTTATGAGAACGGTATGTATTGTTGTAATTTTCCACAGACATAGAAAAGGAAGAAAAATCTTTTGAAGATAAGTTCTAATAAATGATAGTGTATTGCAGCCATGAGTATAAACTGAATGGTATTGTAGAATAACAGTGGCTTCTTTCATAGCTAGTTCATTACTGGATTTCTTCGTTATTTTATTCTCATCATATTTCTCCTGTATTCCTTTTTCTTGTAATTGTAAAGAAAAATTTAAAAATGTATTACACTGTACAGAAAACATTATTTCAGAATATAATTTGTGTTTTAACTTGTGATACTAATGCTTGCCTTAGCCTCAAATTCACATTGATGACTATTGGAAGTTGGCCTATGTGGCCGAACGGAGCATTTTTTTTGCTTATTAAATGCCTTAAATAAAAATGTTTGTCTTGGTTAATTCTGAAGGATGATCTTGGCAGAAAAATTTATTGGCATTTTATCTTAATGGTAGGTGTTCAGTATGTATTTTCATCATTTTCCTTGTAAATAAGTTGTAACATCAAAATCGAGAAATATATTTTAAATATCAGCATACGATAAAGTTTGTGCCATAATTGGGAAAATGTATTAAATACCAAGGAAGGGTAATATTGATGTCCACTGTGACTAGTTCGTTACATTATTTATTTTTTACTGAGAATCATGTAGTTTCATCAAGTGAAAAGTGAACCATCCCCATTAAAAGTAGCACCCTGTTGTTAATATATTTATAATGTATCCCATTTTCTTATCTTTGTAAATGAGAAAAATGTTTTATATGATTAGAATGTTACAACGTCACCTGTTGCTTTTTATCGTATTATTTATATCCTTTAGCTAATGTGTTTTAGATGGTTCTGTTTTGTTTTTTAGTTGCAAAGTGGTAGATGCTGTATTCTCACCATCATGATCTTAATGATAATGTAGTTGTTTATCTTACTGGTGATTTTTTTTTGTTTTTGTTTTTGTTTTTTTTGTTTTTTCATTTGTGGAAATAGATATAATTTCTTTCTATGAGATTGTAATTTGCTTATGCAGGTTTCATTGACCCAAGCACGCATAGACATGAGTGAACTTGATGAAGATGGAGATGGTTTCTTGCAAGCACATGTAAGGTTATTGATTTGCTAGAATCAAATTTTGCTCCTCATGGGGAATGATATCATAAATTTGGTACTGTAGTGAGATTCGTAGAGATTAATATTCTAGGCATGTATGCTCCTCAAACTATTTAATATTTAACTACCCCATTGTATTCCCTCATTTTCCTGATTCCTTTAATGCGAATCATATATTCTTTTACATTAATGATTTCTAAATCTACTCATTAGTTGGCTACTACATGAGTTACAAAGACTTTTCAGCATTAGTTATTTTAATTTCCTTTTATCTTTAAAATTGAGTGGTTTCTTTATTCACAGGAAATGGAAGCCTACATAAGAGGACTCATTCCAAATTTGGCACAGCTTCGGGACATGCCTTCAGCATTTTTGCAAATGTATTGCCGTATTGCAGCCCACAAGTTCTTTTTCTTTTGTGATCCCTATAGACGAGGTGAGGATTTTTCTCCTAGATGCAATAGTAACAAACACATAAAATACAAGATATGGAGAGATATATTCTTTTTCATGTAGAACTGGTCTGTATACATTTGCAAAAACTGTGATTTGGAAGTCCTTTTTTTATTATTTTTTTACAAGTCACTGCATTGTACTTGTGGAAACATACTTCAAGGTTCAGGGCTGTAGGAGTGTTCCATATAGTGTGAACAGTCTCCCAATAAATATCTTCTCAAATGTCGAGTGTTCCACATAATGTGAACATACTCCCAATAAATATCTTCTCAAATGTCCTTATTTATTCCTTTCTATATAGGCAGGACAATGGCAGAATCATCTGAAGAGAATGTATAGAGACATCCTATCTGTTGAGAAATCTAGGGCATTCACAGTTACAAGATTTCCCCGCTTGATAATTGCTTGTGATACACTTTTACTTCTTAGCTTTTAATCTTTTCTTTGTTATGTTATTGTTGAGTTCTCTTCATCAAGACATTTACCAATATGCACAATAAAAGACAAGTGACACAATATGGGGAATGGGGCATAGAAGTGGGAATGGGGATAGAGGTCGGATGCAGGAGCAAGGGGGGTTCAGCCTGGGGCCACGACTTTCGTTTTAGCCACCACTGGAGGGAACACCAGATCAAAATTCTTCTTCTAGATCTTCAATTGATAAGTACCAAGACCATGACACAAACTCTTGACTCTAGTATCCTCCCAAGAACTTTTTTACTAACCTTGATGCTCTGCCTCTTCCCTTCCTCGCCTTTCTTCTTGATCTTGAACTGCTCTCCTCGATTCCTAGAGAAACTTGGTCTCTATCCTTCACACTGCCTTTTCTTGACTTCCTTTAGAGAAACTCGGTCTCTATGATATCACTGACTTCCTCTAGAGAATCTTGGTCTCTAGATCTATATCTCAGTCTCCTAGAGGAATCCTTCCTTCGCTGCCCTAGGAGTAACTTCTCCTTCGCTGCCCCAGAAGAAACCTCCTCTTCGCTGCCTAGAAAAAGCCTCCTTTTTTGCTGGTGCAGAAGAACCCTTCTTTGCTGCCCCAGAAGAAGCTCTTTCGCTGCCCTTTCTTTGCACTTCTTTTTCCTCTTCTTCGCACTTCTTCTTCCTCTTTTCTTCGCACTTTTTTTTCACTGAATTCAAGTCAAGTTGCTTTTTCAAATGGAGGCGGAGTGTGCTTATATATACACCTCATACCTTGTCCTTTAGGCCGACATGACTGCTGGAGGTTAGGCCGACTTATTCTAGAGAGTACCTTCATTTGTTGAATTGAGGCTTCTGTGACCCATAATAGTTATAAGTAGAACTTTGGTGTAAATCACATATAGAAAGACCTTTGTCGACACGTTTTGAACCAAGCAGTGTGGTTCATCATCAAGCTGGCAGCCAACAACCCCTGACAACCACTAGCGTTGCCAATGCATTGTGCCATTTAGCCCCCGCTCCTTGCATTGGTCTTATGTCCACTCTCTCATCTGTCGAGAGCATATGTTTGAAGTTGGGCAATCCAACCCAAAAAGTATGTTTTTCATTGTGTAATCGAGTGCTTATGCTTGTTTTTCCTTGGGCATCTTGGGCATGGATCATTGGGTGACGGAAGGAAGTGCTTTGACCATAGATTTGTTTCATCACCTTAAATAGGGGGTTAATCCTCAATCTTAGTCCTGTTCAATCTTAGTCCCGTGGGATCTCTCTTATTGGCCTATGGATTTAGGAAAGACACTACTTGGCAAACCTTGATTTTGGTAGTGTGGTCCCGTTTTCTCGTTCCACATTTTTCACTCCCCTCCCCACATTTTTCATCATTTTTCTTCTCTTGGTCCACATAACAACTGGGTCCACAAGGCACTGGCACACCCCTTCCCCTTGTCCACATGTCTGGGTTGGGCCTAGAAAATGTTTCCCTGGAGGTTGATGCAGCTAAAAGAATGTTAAAAGCATATCATGGCCACAAGCAAGAAACAAAAGAAAAATAATACTATAAAATGCTAAAGATGGCCGAGACATTTAATATAGCACATGGGCACTGTGAAAATTTCTAAATAGAAATCCTACTGCAGTGATTAATCCCCCATACTTAAATTCAAAAAAGAGTCAAGGGATCTCTACTTGAATGGTTCATGAGGCACAATACTTGCTAAGGTTTTGCAAATGGGGTAGCAAGCTAAGTGGGCTTGATTGTGGAAAAACTCCACAGTTAAGCGCGCTTAAGCCAGAGGAGTTCTGGGATGGGTGACCTCTTGGGAAGTCCTGGTTACCGGGTGGAAGCCCCGGAAGTGATGATTGATGCTATGTGATTCGTTCTCCACATTTCACTAGTTTCAATCCCACTTCTTCACCCCTGTGAGCATCACCCGATGCAATGAGTGCTAAGTGAACTATTCAAAAATCATGAGAAATTAGTCAGTTACGACTACCTCTCATGGAAATGGTCATAAGTTTGAATGACTTACTTAACGCAGTTGAATCCCAAAATGATATCTAATATTACGTCTTCTACTTATTATATCAGAAATAAGTTATTCACAATGTTCTTACAACAAATATTGAAATCTATTCTACTACAGTTTTCCCAATTAATATATTGCTGAAAAAAATGCTAGCACAAATATAATCACGATGAAAGTTATTTTTGGACAATCGTCCTCAGAAAAACCCAATGTGGGAAACCAGTGCAACAAATGAGGGTTTCTTTATTATTCTTTAGCAAATTCTCATGTACAAATTACAACTAGCAAAACAGGAGTGAGAAATTTTACAGATGCTTCCCGACAAATTTCTAATCCAAGTGAAGTACTCCTCTTCCTTGGAATTCTTTCGTGTCCCTCTGTGTCATCCTTCTCTCATTGGCCTAGCATGTAGCTGCCCACACAGGCTTTGCGTCAATCTGCTTCTGCGCTGCCTCTTTTTGTGTCACCCTGTTCTTGCTCTTCGTTTTGCTGCCTTGCACTCTCGAAAGATGTTGATACCCTACCCTCTCTTCCTTTCTCACCTGCAACTCTCCCTCTGATTCAATTTTCTCTTGTAGAACTTTGACCAGTGAGAAAATCGATTGTACTCGGGTAACTGAGTATCTGCCTCTTGTGTGTTCTCCAAGTGCCCGTCAAGCCTCTTCTTGTTGATTAATAAACGGCCCAGATTAGATTCTAATCAATGGCTAGGATCATAGTGACTTGATCTCTGCCTTCTTCTAGAAGTTTCACCTGCAATTTAGATTAATACCGATTAATTATTTTAATTTCTGAAGTTTAAACTTAGGGTCCCATTAAAAATAATTAATTATTTTAATAAAACTGTTTCCACCTGGAATTTCCCAAAATGATTTTTGGGTATTGGAAAATGCACGTGTCTAAGCCTCCCTGCAAATTTTGAGACTTAGAGCACATACGATGCTACCAAAAATCAACACTCCCTCTTAGTGAGCAATGTGCTCGAGCAATGCAACCTGCTGAAGCATCACTCTGTTCTGTAACATCTCTCTCTGCGCTGCTGATGTCTGTCATGCTGACCACCAACCTCTGCGCAAATGCTGCATCTGTACTGGTACTGACCTTGCCACTGTCAACACTGCATCTGTATTGCAACTCCCTCTGAATTTCTGCATTTGTGTTGCTGCTGGCACTGGCTCTGGCACTGCCAACTGTCCCTGCACTACAAACTACTGCTCCTACTGAAATAAATTTCCTACCATACCCATCTTCTCTCTGAATTGAGTGATCTTAGCTCTTCTGAGAGCCTTTGTGAGTATATCGACGACCTTCTCTCCTGGGGGGACACACTGTCGCTGTACTACCCCATGCTGAACACAGTCTCTGATAAAGTGACATCGGATATCTATGTGTTTCGACCGATCATGAAATACAGGATTCCGAGAGAGTTTGATACAACTCTGATTATCACAGTAAAACCCTGGTCGTCTCAATCCTTTTTCTGAACAAGCTCACAAGCAATTTTTTGAGCCATATAGCTTCGCATGTAGCTGTGCTGGCTGCGATATATTCTGCTTCTGTTGAGCTCAGAGCTACCGATTTTTTCTTCCTGCTGCACCAAGATATCATCCTTGATCCAACACTGAAGTAGTACCCCGAGGTACTTTTTCAGTCTACTAAACTACCTGCCCAATCTACATCTGTGAACCCATTCAATCTGATGTCCTTCCCTTGGGAGTATTTCAACCCATATCTGACTGTTACGCGCATATACCTAAGAATGTGCCTAGATGCTGCACAATGCACCCTTTTTGGTTCTACCATGAATTGACTAAGAGTGTTGACAGGAAAGCAAATGTTTGGCCTAGTGTTGACCAGATACATGAGCGACCCACTGAGCTACCTGTACAAGTTGGGGTCTACTTCCTTGTCTCCTGATGCATCTATTTTCTTCCAGTTGGTGATCATGGGAGTAGCCATGGGTCGACAATCCTGCATTCTGAATCTCTTTAGAATTTCTATAGCATATCTTCCTTGTCCAAGGAAGATCTCCCCATTCTTCTGCCAAACTTCCAACCCTAGAAAATAATGCATCAACCCCATGTCCTTGTCGAATTCAGCTTCAAGATTCTTCTTGCAATCCTGTATGAGCCTGGATGACCCAATCAGGAACATGTCATCTACATATAATATCAGAATAAGTGGCTCATTCTCTACCATCAAATAGTAGAGATTGGGATCAACATCACTCTTGACAAATCCCAACTCCTGCAAGTAACTATCAATCCAACCATACCATGCTTTGGGTGCCTCCTTGAGCCCATACAGGGCTTTCTTTAATATGCAAACATGAGTTCTCTTCTCATGAGTTTCGAAGCCTTCAGGTTGTTTTATATACACCACCTCTTCGATCACCCCATTCAAGAACGCTGCCTTGACATCCATCTGGCAAATCTCCCATCCCATTTGAGTTGCTAGGGATATAACAAATCTGATAGAGGTGTATCGAGCAACTGGGGCGAAGGTCTCTTCATAGTTTATTCCTTCTTTATGAGCATACCCCTTTGCCACGAACCTTGCCTTGTACTTCTCTACGTTGCCATCTGCAGCAAAGTTGATCTTGTAGATCCATCGTGATCCTACAACTGATCTATCTTCTGGTCTAGGTACTACTTCCCAGACATCATTCGTCATGATAGAGTTGTATTCTTCTACCATTGCATCCACCCATACTTGGTGTTGAACAACTTACTGAAAGCTAGAGGATTCTTCAACCTGAGCTACCAATGCGTGGTATCTGTCAAGTTGTCTATGCTGCCTTTTCCTGGTTCTGGGAGCTCCAACAAACTCCTTTACGTCCCGTAGTGTCTGCCGTACTTCTCTGCTGTTTCTACCACTGGTGGGGGGAGGCTCAACCAACTTCTCCCCCTGATTTCGTCGTTCCAACTCCTGAGAACTATTTGCATTTCCTCTTTTTGAGGAGATACTGGTACTGGTCACTGTACTCGATCCAGGTGCCTATTCTCCTGCCTGTCCTCCTTGCTGCCCCTGTTTCTCTTGGACTAAAGCAACATCTCCTGTCTAATCTTGTAACGACCTATTTATAGAAATAATATCAAATAAATTTTAATAAATAAATATCATACTAATCAATTAATAAAATAATAAAAATAACTAAATGTTAGATTTTAAAGCTTCTGTGGTAGTTTGTAAAACAATGGGAATAATTAAACTAAATAATAATTAATTAAATTTTTATAAAACCATTATAAATAAAATAATATAATATAGAAATAAATTAGAAATCATATATATAAATGTCGGCTTCTTTATAAAAATTAGGGATCTAGGTTTATTTATACCCAAGTCGAAAGACTCTTCTCTCAATTAGCTTTCATTCATATTCTATTTAATTGTCCTGACGGTGGACCCACATTGGGGTTTGAAATGTTGACAGAATGAACACAAAACTGTGGATAATCCGGATCATGCCACTGCAATAAACTAATAATAAAGTAATTTAATATAAGTCTAATCTTTATATTAAAATAAAATCAGAAAAAGGAAAGTTAATTAAAATCAATATATTTTGACACGACATGGGAAGGATGTCGCGAGGAAAGGAAGTGGTGGGTGTTGGAGGAAGGACGTCCACCGCTAAGAATTAGTTTATAAACCAAGAATGGGAGAACAGGAAGAGGAAAGGAGGAAGAGGAGAATAGGAGAATTGAAGGAGGAAGAGGAGCAGAATTTGAAATTATCCACAAGAAGGAAGAGCGCGAATTGTTCTGAGGTTCTGGGCATGGGGGAACAGTCTGCTTCGATTCAGAAGCTTATTGGACTGAGCAGCGAGGTTCTGCTCAGTTTCGCTGGGTGGTTTCGGTCTTCTGGTAACCGTAATAGAGCTGCAGAAGACATCAGCAACTGCAAGTGCATAGGTAAGTACCTTCATTAATTTTGCTAGTTAATTCTATAAATAAAAAGAAATTAGTTATAGGTTCATGAATCTGCTTTAATGGCCCTTACAATCTGATATCAGAGCTGGTTCAAAACTTTCGGACCTGTTAAGTTGTTAATGATTTAAATTTATTGAAATAAGCCAGTAATAAATCTTACAGAACTCATTCTCTGTTTAGGACTTCTGTAATAAATATTGCTTGGCCCTCGTTTCCTTTCCTCTGAGAAAGCTAGCATCTGCAAGCTTTAAATTAAAAAAAAAATGTAGACTCCAAACTTAATCGGTTCTCTTTAAAAAAAAATTTTTTTAGAACACCAAGACTTCAATAAATAATCTTATTCAACTTTTATATCAGACTCAGACATTGTTATATAGTTGCTATATGGCAATCTGAAAAGAGCATCAATGTAAATAGTCTTTTTCTTCACTTAAAATATGAAGGTACAATAAACAGATAAACGATAGAACTGGTAAATGCCTCAGCCAATAAATCTGGGCACCTGAATCTATTTAATACAAGATATCAGTCAAGAACGAACCCATAAATTAGTTATTTGAAATTTTATGTGGTCAACAAAAGCTACAGGTACCTCCTTTGTAAATCCCTTTGGCTACCTTCCATTATCAACGACCATACCAACTTCCTTTCACCCCAACGCAGCTCAGAAAATTTGAAGTTTTCCTCCATTTGAATGTTGCCAAAGTGTCTTGATTGCTTGATCCTTGTTAGGTGGAGCATTGTCTCGGCCAAGCAATCGGATGAGCAAACCTACATAGCCTTCTTCAAGAGCAGTTCCACCATCCAAACTTAAGTTCCAGTCCTCTAACCTGCTGCTACCCCTTGGAATGTGTTCCAATTTGTTATGTTCAACAACCTTGACATTGAAGTGGCCTGTCCTGGTAATAGATGACCACCTGAACCGAAGCGTCACAAATTGGTTCCAAGTGAGGGAGCCTAAGCTCCACGGCTTCCTGGGAGCGGTTATTAGGTGGCCGTGGCCGTAGGTGTAGCAGCGGGGGGTAGAAACTCGTGCTTTAGGTGCAAACGCCGTGGATTTCATGATCCCATGATGAAATGGACTCCATACCTCTAAAGCCATAGCCAGTTATACCGCCCTTTTTGCACTAGAAAATTGACCTCTCATCACTGCGCATAAGTTCAAAGGATCTATACTCGACACCCGCTCAGTCAACCAGCTGCGTGAGATTTGTAGTTTATCCACGCGTCATGCATACTTCGTGGGCAAGTATCATAAGGATAAGAATCCATATTGATATATGAAGGGTTAGCAATCCCATGCCCGAACTCTCTATATGCAATAGAAGTTACGCACATCAGATTGTAAATAGCAATAAAAATTTTGGTTATAATATACCATGTGTATATGGTTCCAACAATGATGAAATTAAACTTTGGCTATACGTTATATTTGTGGTTATAATGACGAGAGGTACATGTAATAAATGGGCTGGACGGGTTTTGAACCCTAATGGACCCACCAACAAAAAATATATAATTTCATGTGCTGACCGATTTGCCAACTGATAATCTCTTATTATCAATATGTGATAAAAAAAGTGGTTAATGCATAGATTATAAATATGTGATAAAAGATTGGTAATGCATTATGTTTATAGTGACGATACAAATATTAATAAATTTATATTTAATTTTTTTTTTTATATTTATGAAATAATTAAAATTAAATTATTAAAAGAAATAAAAGTAATTCCAGAATTTAAAGGATGCACTTTTCTAAATGAAACTAAATGAAAGATAATGGAAGTTCAGAGGTATTTTATGATTAGCTTTATATATCAATATAGTTGCTACTATAGATAACCCTTGATTTATTATACCATATTTCTTTCCATATTAAAACTTAATAATGTTTAAAAAAAATAAAAATTTTCAAGACCCGTGCATTAAAATAAGTATTGTTACGCATTAGGATAGAATACCTTGCATTAGGACAAGGAGGTCGCGAGAACACCCTCCTTGACCTCGTTACTAGTAAGATCTGCCTAGCAGATAAAAATAGAAAAAACTATACCCGTTTGAAAATGCGAAATTGCAAAATATATGTTAAATTTGAATAAATACCTTAAATTTTTACAAATTTCCTTTATATACACAGGAATCATTACGATGGTAAAGGACATATCAACGACGACGACGTGACCAGGCAGCATCACCATCATTAATGCTACCACCATCGTCATCACCATCTCCATCACCACCGCCACCATCAACACCAACTGCTCCAGCACCGGATTTGACCGTAATATTGAACTCGTTGGAAGCTTTATTGGAAACATTAAAAAGGTCAACCATGGCTAAGACCAAAGAAGAATTACAACCCTTAACAACCAATTCAGCGGAACCAAAGAATTTTGGATATAAAAGATCAACGAAAGATATTTCTAGGGAGTTTAAGAAAATTAAACACCCAGAATTTTCAGGAGGTCGAGCTGGAGAATGTGCAGAGGAATGGTTAGAAGGAATGAATAGATGCTTTAAATTAAGAGAATATTCTTCTTTTGCAAAAACAAAAATTGCTGTATTTCAATTAAAAGAAAGTGCCTTGATTTGGTGGGGAAATCTGGAAAAACAACTACACCTTACAATGGATAATGTTCCTTGGGAATTGTTTGAGGAAAAATTCTGTGCAAAGTATTTACCTCCATATTTTCAACAACAACAAGCCAGAGCCTTTCATACATTAGTTCAAGGTAATAAAATAGTGGAGGAATACGAGATAAGGTTTATGGAACTTGTGAAATACATTCACTACTTAGATTCTGATGAACGTCAGGTTGAACGCTTCATATTTGGATTAAATCCTCGCATCAATGCCTTGGTGAACATGTGGAAACCATCATCAGTAGCTGAGGCGGTAGAATGTGGTCGTTACGCAGAAGAACATCTAGGAATCCAAAAGGATGTAGGGCCAGCAAAACCTATACAATCAGGATTTCCTGGAAAGGTTCCCCGAAATTCATTCAGAGGAGGCAACTCAAGGCCACCTTATGGTAATAGATTTACCCCAAGAAATGTAGGAACAAGAGCTCCCATGACAATTAATACTATAGCCACTGAATCATCCAACACCAGTCCATGGACATCTCGTGGAACTACTAATAGAGGAAGAAATTCGAGAGGAAATAGCATGAGAGGACGAAGCTCTTCATCTAGAAATTCACGTCCTGATTCAAGAGGACCAACGCAGGTTAACTGTTGGGGATGTCGAGGACCACATTTTCAACATGATTGTCCAGAAGCTTCATCAAGTGTATTGCATAGGACTAGAAAGGAACCAATGTCAAATAATCAAGGTAATCACAGAATTCATGCCGTAGTCAACAACGACCAAGCAGCATATCAATCCACCGTAGTAGAATCTTCAGGTTTTATTAATGGCATAAAACTCAAAATCTTATTTGATACTGGTGCCACAGATAATTTCATTTCGTCATATGCATTAAACAAATGTGGGTTGGCAGTTCGCAGACAAAATGATTTCAGACAGGTAGAAATGGCCTTAGGAGAACTCCAATCCATAGACTTAAGTGTGGATCAATGTAAAATTGACCTAGGGGTCTGTACGACTAAATTGAAAGTTTATGTCATGGCCTTAGGAACTTATGATCTTGTCATAGATATGGACTGGTTAGAAGCTCATCTAGCTTGGGTAGACTGTTATGGGAAAAGAATTCTAGTTATAAATGATGAAGGAGAAGCGATCCAAATTCAAGGAATCAAGAAAATAGTATCTTTACGCTACATATCAGCAATGAAAATGAAGCGTTGCTTAAGAAAAGGTTGTCATGCATATGTAATTCAAGAAGTAAGTAAAGAAAAAGGACCATCCTTAGAACAATATCTGGTGTTAGCCGAATTTCTGGATGTATTTCCAAAGGAACTACTAGGATTACCCCCTGTAAGAGAGCTAGACCTCACTATTGAATTGAAACCTGGTATTCAACCAATCTCTAGAACACCTTATAGAATGACGGCTCCAGAACTTCAAGAATTGCAAATTCAATTGAAGGAACTATTGGATATAGGACATATTCGACCCAGTATATCACCTTGAGGTGCTCCTGTAATTTTTGTCAAGAAGAAAGATGGATCCTTAAGATTATGCATAGATTATCGAGACTTGAATCGAGCTACAGTAAAGAATCGATATCCTATGCCTCGAATCGATGATCTTTTCAATCAAATGAAAGAAGCTGCTGTCTTTTCAAAAATTGATCTTCGATCAGGCTATCATCAACGAAAGATTTCTGAAAGCGATATTTCTAAGACTGCATTCCGGACACGTTTTGGACATTATGAATTTACTGTGGTATCATTTGGATTAACAAATTCTCCAGCAGTATTCATGAATCTTATGAACAGTGTTTTCTGTGAATATTTTGATCAATTTGTACAAGTCTTTTTAGATGATATTCTCATCTATTCCAAGAATAAGAAAGAGCATGAAGATCATTTATGAATAGTATTGTCCTGCCTTAGAAAACATCAGTTGTATGGAAAATTATCCAAGTGTTCATTCTTTCAGGAAAAGATTCATTACTTAGGTCATATCATATCAGGTGAAGGGATTTCAGTAGACCCTGAGCAGGTAAAAGCAATCATGGAATGGTCAATACCGAAAAACACACATGAAGTATGGAGCTTTATGGGTTTAGCCGGTTACTACCGAAGATTTGTGGAGGGATTCTCCAAAATTGCAAAGCCGATTACAACCCTTTAGCATAAAGGTGTTAAGTATGAATCGACTGAGGAATGTAATAAAGCGTTCTCTAAACTCAAAAGACTACTGACCACTGCACCAATCTTAAGAGTCCCTGATATAGACAAAGATTTTACGGTATGTACTGATGCATCCAAACAAGGGCTGGGTGCATTATTGATGCAGGATAGAGGAGTAATAGCATATGCCTCCAGGAAGTTAAAACCTCATGAAGAACTCTATGCTACTCATGATTTAGAGTTAGCCGCTGTAGTACTAGCTCTAAAGATCTGGAGACATTATCTGGTGGGACGAAGTTTTACACTTAAAAGCAACCATCAAAGTCTACAATATTTGTTCACCCAAAGAGACTTAAATGTTAGACAAAGATGATGGAGTGAATTCCTAAGTGAATATGACTTTGGAATATCATATATTAAGGGAAAAGAAAATGTAGTAGCAGATGCTTTAAGCAGAAAATCACGGATATTCTCTCTCATACCTATCAAAGTAGATTTAAGGCAGAGAGTACTAAAATATTTCATAAAAGATAGTTGGTATTTAAAGGTGAGATCTAGTCTTGAAGGTAAGAAGTCGAAAGAATCTAAGTTTGAAGGATATGAACTAGAAGATGATGGAATCTTATGATTCCATGGAAGGATGTATATTTCAGATAATAAGGATCTTTGAGACACTATCCTCAAGGAAGCCCAGAGAGCAGTGTATTGTGCACATCTTGGAGTAAGGAAAATGTATGCAGATACCAAGAAACTCTTTTTCTGGTCGGGCATGAAACGTGATATCGTTCAATTTGTTGCAAAATGTTTGGAATGTCAACAAGTAAAAGCAGATCATTGTCATTCAACGGGTCTCCTACGACCTCACGACATTCCTATGACCAAATGGGAGATCCTTTCTATGGATTTCATCACTGGACTACCTCTCATCCAGGTGGATGTTGGTGGCCACCCACCTATCCCATTTGGACCCCCGCAACTGTCTCTTTCAGTTTCCGTAATTGTAGCACAATTTACTATTTTTAGCAGTTTTTTCGGGTCCTGAACTTCCGGAGCCGTTTTGAGGCCCTAAACGACGTTTTTTGGGAAATCTTGGGGCAACATGGGTCCATGGACCGATGTTGCCCTTCCCAAAGTGGTAGTCTCGGATAGATCTTTCTAACGAGCTATCATACGCATCAAACGAAGATCGTATGCCAAAGTTACGACCCTAGGAAATTGAATGTACCAATTTACCCAAAACGGGGCCCACAAATTTGGCGTTTCATCTTCTAGGGTTAGGGTTTTGGAATGTGAAGGGTTTTCCATTGTTTCTCAATAATAAATAGGCCTTCGAGCCTCATTGTAACACAATTTAGGACAGTTCAGAGGCATGTAGCCGCCACATCTCTTCTCAGAGATAAGCTACCATCGCCCTAGCTGGTTTATTGCCATTTCTGGTTGTAAGCATCTTTCAGTATTTTCCATTAATGAAATGAAGTATTATTTCCGCTGCATCTCTTTAATTATGGTTATCGCATCTCTGTATTTATGGTTATCTATGTAATCTATTGCGTTCTTTTTTAAATCCGGATCAGTGGTATCAGAGCGGTCTGCTTTTTCTCTGTTTTTCTTTGCATGTCCCCAACGAGGTCGGGATATAAGGAGTTAGGGCTTGAACTGGTCGAACCTTTACAAGCCCAGCCTCGAAAATCCCGACGGCCTCTCATGGCGAATGAGAAGAAAGACAAGGGGGCAGGAGATCCTATCAAAATCTTGCTCAAAGAAGCCCTCGAACGACAAAGGAATGCGATGATGGATAGCTTTGCGCAGATTCTTCAGCGGCTACACAGAGGTGACGCATCGGCTTCCAACAGCGACTCTGGAAACGCCACAACCTTCAAGGTACAGGGTAATTTTGAAATCCCCATCTTCGAGGGTCAAACAGACGCAGATACCATAGATAAATGGTTAAATCTGCTAGAAGGGTATTTTTCTGTTCATGAATTTTCGAGTCGGGAAAAGATTGTTTTCGCTTTTCTTCTTCAAAGCAACCCCCCACATCAAGGGACTTGGTGGGAAACCTATGCGGAGCAGAAGGATGGAAAGCACAAGCTCACTATTTTCAACCGCACCCACTTGGGATTCATTCCGGGATGCCATTCAAGGAGCACAAGTTACTACCTGTCAAGCTATGAGGACAAATACATCAAATGGACCATGCTGTGGCGAGACGGACCAAGATATCCTAGTTCACCACATTTTTCATACCCTTCGCACACAGTTGGGTATCAAAGATTCTCGAGCTGCATCTGGTATTCAATTACCGCAGGCTGCTACACAGATACATCAGGAGAGATGGAGTTTCTTGAAAATCTCCTCACTCGGCACAGCATACCGATACGCTGTCAAAATCGAGCAAAAGTTCAAACAGAAGAAGCGAGACTTTGGATCTACAAATTTGAAGCCCAAAGGACAAAGCCAAGACGGGGTGACCCAAGACAACCCCTCGAAGCCGCAAGAAAAGAACAACACTACGAAGTCGAAGGAGGACACAGAAAAGTGGTGAGTTCCACAAGATTCCCACTCATAACACAAGTGAGTGTCGGACCAAACAGTCGTTGGTGGCCGAGTTAAAAGCTTCCGAATCAGATGCATATTCCGACCCTGAGCCAGAACCCGACAAGGGGAATGGCAAAGGGA
>APFE030991720.1:9290-86572 GCA_000404065.3 Pinus taeda | reverse complement strand
GTTATTGTGGATCTGGTTATCTGGGTGACTTAATGGTACTTGATGATCATTTGATACTTATGGATCCAGTTTGAAAATTTATGAAAAGTGGTCCTTGAAAGAAAAGAAGTAGGGGGTTGTAGCTCCCTTCCAGGAGAGACTGGAAAACGAGAGAGAGTTGTAGCTCTCTGCAGGTTGCAGCCTGCGTACTGGTAAAGGACTGCACCAGTACAAGACCATTGTGAAAGGAGTTTCTAATTTGAAAGAAGATAGAGACATATTGCAGCAGGTGGTTTTCACCCACATTGGGTTTCCACCTTATATCTGGTGTTCTTTGATGTGACTGTCTGTTTTTCTTGTTCATGCTCATTGTTTTATGGTACTGATATGCAAAAATAATTCAAAGTATAAATAAGGAAGATTTGTTAAAAGGACTAGATAATACTGATTCACCCCCTCTCTCAGTATTATTTTCAACACTTATTCCATCAAGGAAAGTGATTTGGGGTATGAAATGAAACCTCAAAATTCATGCACATGATGGCCAACAATTATGTTTATTATGTGAAGAAAAATAATTATTAAATGGATAAATTTATTTTCTTAGATGTATAAACCACAAATAGATTAAAATTAATGTCAGTCAACCACATCATCATCGACGCTAAGGTGAACCTCGTCATCTTTGTCAACCATGACGACTATTCGATAGCTCATCATTTGAATCGTTTGTGTCTTGGATTCCCTTGTTTAATGCGTATTCGAGCTTACAATATTTTTTGCAACATATCATTCATGTTGATCACCATATCCTTCCTATGCCATTGCACCTTTTTCCATTGTGCATCTTTTTTATGCTTCTCGTCATCTTCTTTCTCTAGAAAATTTTCAACTACACACTTTGCAAATTGTCCTATAGAATCATATCTAACAACAATGACCAACTTGGACTACTTTGACCTAACAAATAAAATAACTATGCAGTTTGACTTAAAAGGAAATATGGATATATAATCAACTCATGCATAGTAGTATTAATCATGTTGAAATCATTATCATGGACTATAACAATTCTCTCAACACCATGTAGCAATAATTTGTACCACCTAGATAATTGGATAATGTTGTTGAGAATTAATCCTAACTATAAAACCACTAATATATAGCTACACCAATGATTGTGTCAGGCCTTGCACATGGCAAGTTCTATGGGAGGGAGTGACACTCCCTCTTGTAGCAATATCATAGCTATAAATAGAAAATCCCAACAACCATTAATCCATTTAGGACTGGAAAAAAATCCCACGTGTATGCATCAAGAAAATCTAGTGAAGTAAGCCATGCAAATTTTAATACAAAAATTGTTCAAGCCAAATGTCGACCCCTGAGAAACTACCTCCCAAAAGTTGTCATCAACCCAAAGGTTGAGGTTACTCCACTCATATTGGAGAGTATACCCAATAAATGAAATATTATGCCCTTGTTGGAAAATTTCTAGGGCTCTCACCCTTGGAAAAAAATCCTCTCCCTATGAATACAAAAGAAATGGAAACCCAATGGGTAGATCAAGCTTGAGCTAGGCACCAAGGGATTTTTTTACCATCATTTCTGCTAGCACAAAGGATAGGATGTGAACCTTTGAAAATGTTCCATATTCTTTTAGCTCAACTAGGTTATATTTAAAATTTTTGATAGATAATTTCATTCTAGACAACTAGGACTTCACATCTACTCCAATTTAGATTCATATGTATTCCCTGCCCAAGAAATTATGGGATTAATACATACTTGTAGGAATTAAAAATTCCCTATGTGATTTTATTCATATTTATAAGGCCACAAAATAAACAAAGTATATCTCCTATGCTCGCATTTATGTCTACATGATTATCTCTAAACCCTTGACTGAGATAATTGATATTTACTACCATGATGATGTCTGGAAGAAAACCTTATATTACAATCATATCCCCTTTAGATGCAGCAGTTGCCATGAATATGGGAATCTATACATAAATGGCCCTCTTATTTTCCCAGCGGTAGACTCATAATTGTCAACAAACAAATACCCTAAGGGCTTCACCAACCCTAATAGTTGTCATCAAAACTCTCACCCTACTACCACACTATGGTAATACCCGTAAAACTACCAATAACTTCGGTACTTTATGTAATCTTTATCTTGTTTCCAATCCTTCTAACTATGTCCCTATCGACCTAGAAGTGATTGATTTGACCAACCCCAAGGACTCTAGGGAATAAACAATGATTGATTCCAATATCCCGAAAATGGTAATGGAATTGGTTCTTTAAAATAATATCATGGAAAAACTAAAGGATGAATAGAGAAATGAGGAAGCTTAAGATATGGACCTTCATGCCCTATATCTTCAACTATTGTAACTACATGGAAGGGAAAATGTCCTAGCTCTATCCCTGAATATCAAGTCAAAATTTTGAGCAAATCCTTTCTCAAATATTCCCTTCGAACACAAGAAAGATACCTTGGGAACATCTAGCTCTAGCTTGCTTGGGCTTAAAACTCGACCCTTAAAACATTCCTCCAATCCTATAAAGAAGAGGAGAAAAGGTCGAAAAAACAACGAGGATATCGTAGAAGAACTCAATGAAATGTTGTTCAACTCAGGAAGAATCAAGTTGAGACTAGAGGCTTATCCCTCCACCAATCCCCCCCCCCAAATCAAAATTATCTCATGGAATATCATGGGCCTCAACTTATAGCCAAATTGACGCTCCTCAAAGAAAAATGGAAATCAGATAATCCAACTTTTTTATGGTTTGAGAAACTCAAAATTCTAGAGAATAAATACATCTAGTGGTCTCAAAATGGGGAAGAGGTTATCAATCAATAGCAATATATGTTCAAGGACAGACAGGTGGCATTGCCCTCTTTTGGAATTCTTTGGAGGTGTTTTTTTCTTGATATGTTTTCAAATTACAAGTTCTTGATTGTTAAATTATGGCTTATTGGATTTGCATGCCTCTATTTTCTCTCTATTATATATGGAGCCATACTTCTTAAAGGCAAGGCTTGATTTTAAAATTTTATCTATGTAACCAAGACCTTGATCATAGATGTCCTTTGTGTTCTTGATGGTCACTTCAATCTAATCATATCTCTTTCCAATAAAAAGGGGGGAATCAAGCGCTTATAGATATAATCTATACTCTTTTAGGACCTCATGGCTTCCATAAACCTTTTAGATCTAGAACTATTAATGGCATCCACATATAGAACAATCGTAGGGGGGATTGTAATCGTAGGGGGGAACAATCATAGGGGGGATCATAACAATGATCCTTAATTTGTATTGCACAACATTGTACAGAACATAACCTCTCTTTGAAGGTGGAGGTAAATCATTCAATGGATAGTTTTATGCTTGACCTTAAGTGGAGATTTAACATATTTTGGGGGGAAATGCAATATCGTCCTTGGTTTTCAATATAGTGTATCCAGGACTCCCCATGTGCATTCGTCTTTTTTATAGGTGGGGGGTTATCATTTCATACAATTCCACCACCCTACACACAAGTATATTTGACACACACCTGAGGGAGGCATCACATTGGGATACAAGGTCACTCATGGCAGGGTTTTCATCCATCCAGCTCATATTACTTCGGTTATCAGGATGTATTCCCTTTAACTCTCTTATTGTTACAAGTTTTTTCCTCTGTAATTCTTTGAGCTCTACTGTGTGGTTGTCAACCAATCTTGTTATTTTATTTCTATTGTCTCACCAGTTTTGCTAGATAGGCTGGGTTTTTCTCCTCTCACTCCCCTCTTTCCATGACCATGTGTTGTTTTACTTTCCTCCTTGTGCTTCTCCTACAACCTAGACTTCCATAGAGTTACAACGCTCCTCCCTCTTCTCCGCCTTGCACTGCTTGGCTCCTTCCTTTTGTGTATAACCTTCCTATATCCCCTTCTCCACTACTTCTTCCTTGGTGTTGCTCTTCCACTCTAGCCATATAATTTATTTCATTATTTGGGTCACTATGCATCACCAATGGGTTTGGGTTTGACGCAATATGGCATAATACTAGGAGTAGGGGAACTCTCCTGCCCAACAACTAGTGCAGAGATTTTCTTCACAATATAGATGGAACGCTCCTTGATAGATCTATGGGGAATAACATAGATAGAGAGACAAATTGTTGACAAGCATCATTATTTGACCGATTTGAAAGTGTTCACTAAGGTGACATATTGGGCCCCAAACATGGGTCACACTAGGGTCCACTACAAGCCATACATGTATAGTCGACATATACTAGTATTTGAAATTGTTGATGGGATGAGTTTTGGTTAACAAGAATGAACCCAAAGAGGAAAATTTATTAGTTTTGGGTGAAATGGAGCTGAATATCAGCTCCATGGATCGCAAGCTCGAGTGAATGGAGACTAATTTGGGCATCCCCCATAACTTAAGTTGCTCCCCAGACAACAAGGAGCCATTCCTATGGAAGCCTCTAAATTTGAAAAGTCTTAATGATAGTTGTTATGTTTTCCTCTTCTTTTACTTCCATCTATTTGTTTTTTCTATTTTTAGTTCAAGAATGGCCCTGGAGGGCTAACATACCATACTGATGTTTTTATTTATTTTTGGGATAAACATCGACAAACATTTTATTGTGTAATACTGTGTTTTTTGTAAATTAGTTTACTTCTCTATTAATATGGTAAAAAAAATGTTATAGTCATGTCTATCTGAGACCTTCCATGATGGAACAAGCCCCCAGACTACTCTCCAAAGGCATTCCAAGGCTGTATGAAATAATATCCCTACATCCAAGATGACTATAAAGGATCGAAACCTAAAGTACAACATAGTAAAAACAAAGAAACTTGGTAAGAAACATAAATAGCAGAGACAATTGTCTAGACATAGGCAACGTGGATAATTGAGACCTGAGTAAGATTATATAGACAACATAGAAACCTAGTAGACATTGACAACATAGAGAACATAGACATAGACCTCATATAATCTGGGCATCCCATTTGCTGCAACTTTTCAGACCCTTTCGCCAAGTTGATTCCCTCTTCATTTTCCTCATATCCCCTCTTGGATGCCTCTTCTGTTGTCAGTTCTGGATCCTTTCTTCATGTGCCTTCTATCCTTTCCCCGCCTCTTTACTATTCTTCCAATTTCGTTGATGGTTTTGATCAACATAATGCACCCCTTAATAATAATCATAATGGTACTTCGATCAATTTTGATTATTCCCATTATAATTATAATACATTTTTTTCTAAAAATTATAACATTACCGAATATATAAATAATAATATTATTATTAATATGAATTCTAATAAAAAAGTGCTTCCTTTAATAATAATAATTACATGAATAGTTATTTAACATAGTGGATATTATAGATAAACAATTATTCTAACAACAAATGAAAATAAATGTCACACTCCTAATATTTATATTAATAAAAATAATTCTTGAAATATTATCAATATTAATAAGGATGATAATAATTTTAAAGGTTTCTCTTCTTCTAATAAGATGGAATATATCCTTCTAATTTTAATAAAATAATAATAATAATAATAAAGTTTCTCCTTATTTTAATAAGAAAGTGATCAATCTTTCCATGTTTTCTTTTGATTCTCATGTGTATCAGCTTTTAGAAAAGGGGCTTCACTTTGCCCTTGCTCCTAGAAAAATTCTTATTGAGGAAATTATTTGCAATATTGAGTTTGGCATTAAGGGTTTACCTGATCCCATCAAGGACATCATCAGGCAGGATTGTGCTATGATTTGTAGGAAGGCCAAAGCCCCTAAGAGAAATATTAACATGGTAGAATTCGAAGCCCCTGATGTTTCCATTCTCAAAGCTGACAAGGGCGTAGATGTTGTTATTATGGATTGAAAAGAGTAACGGAGAAAAATGGTTGATCATCTTTGTAACAGTGGTACCTATAGAAAACTTGACAAAACCCAAATAAAAATAGTTTCGAAAGCAGTTGCCTTGGCTATTAAATCTAATAACTTCGTCAACTCCTTTAGCCATAAGCTTATTGAAAACAACCCTCTTAATCTGAGGATCTATGGACTCCCCAATATTCACAAGGAGGGAGCACCCCTTAGACCCATTGTGAATATAATTGGTGGGCCTAATTAATTGCTAGCTAAGTATTTAGTCCAAAATCTCAAGCCCTTTGTTGGTCATACTTTTTCTTTTGTTAAATATTCATCTTCTTTTTTCAATGAGATAAAAGGCTTAAATTTTGAGCCTAATGATTGTATGGGTAGTTTCGATGATGTTTCTCTTTTCACCAATATCCCTATCAATGAGGCTGTTGAGGTTATTAATCGCATCCCTGATCCTGATACCACCAAGCTGGTTGAAGTTTGTTTGACCTCTACTTTTTTCATCTTTGAAGGTAAGTTATATGAACAGACTTGCAGAGTTGCCATGGGTTCTCTGCTCTCCCCTGTGGTGGCTAACCTGTTCATGGAGGATTTTGAGTCAAGGGGCTTCGCCTCAACCCTTTTTCAACCAAAGATTTTGAAAAGGTTTGTTGATGATACCTTCATCTTATGGTCTCATGGTCTAAACCAATTAGATATATTTCTTTAACATCTTAACAATCAATAAACATCCATAAAAATTACCATGGAATATAAGATTGATGGTAGCCTTCCTTCCTTGACGTTCGTATATCTAAGAAATCTTATGGTTCTTTCTTTCACTAGGTTTTTCATAAGAAAACGCACACTGAACAATATCTTCATGATTACTCTCATCACTATCCAGCATAGAAGTTGGGACAGCTTTGCGGGTTTCTGACGAAAATCACCTAGAGGATGAGAAAACCCATCTCCCTAATGTTTTTTAATTGAATGGCTATAGCATATTGGTAGGTATCAAAGCTTTTCAAAAAGCATGCAAAGGTCTGAAGGTTAAGAATCAACCTAGAGAATTTGCTTCCAATGTTATGCTTCTCTTTATTCAATGGATTACAGACAAGATTGATCGATTTCTTAGGAAACACAGTGTTTCTTACACCTTCAAACCCTTGAACACAATTCGAAGCTCCCTAAGATCAGTCAAAGACCCGATGAATCTGAAAGACATGAAAGGTGTGTATTTGATCCCATGTTCTTGTGGGACTCCCTACATTGGGGAAACTAGTCGTTCCATCAATCAAAGGATTTAGGAACATGCAACTAACATAAAGCATTGTAGGACTCACTCCTCAGCTTTGGTTAAGCATGCGAGGAAGACTGAGCACAACATTAGTATTAAGGATTCCCAAGGTATAGCTAAGATTAATCACTTCCATCACGTAAGTTTAGGGAGGACATTGAGATTGAAAAAAGATATAAGACGCTAAATGGGGATGATGGTTCGAAGGTTAGTCATTGTTGAATCCCCTCTATTTATTCCTGAATTTATTTATTTATATTTATTATTATTATTATATAATTAATTATTCCCCTGTTTATTTTTTGAAATAATAACAAAGGTGATATTATTTACCAAAAAATATTTTTTAATAACAAAATAATTGAAATTATTCTACTCACCTATATATAAATAAATAAATTTCCCTCTTTTTTATTTTATTTTTTCTTGACTTCTTTCTCTCAGTTAATATCTATATTAAATGTTCTAATTCTTATAATTTTTTTATTTTTTTCTTTCATTATTCCTTGAATTTTTAGTTAATTTTCTTACCTTCCATGTTTTTTGTAAATTATTGGATAATAGTTATAATAATAAATATAATAACACATATTTTCTAATTTTTATTTTAGGATTATTTCCTATTTTTAAGGTTTTTTTATTATTTTTATAATTTTCTAACATTCATAATAAATTAAAAAAATTTAGTTGGGATTAATCTGTTGCATCTCTACTATTTATTGTTCTATCTTTCAGAGATCCATCCAAGTCCTAATATGTTGCATCTTTACTATTTATTGGTTCTATGTTTCAACTATCCATCCAGGCCCTGATGATGAACCACAGTAAGTGGTCTAAAACGTGTCGACTTTGTAATCTAAATATGATTTGTCCGAAAATATTTGATATAGTCATAGACATTTGAAATTTCAGTAAAATTGGGAGACAACATCAGGATGGCATTGGTACGATTGGGCCTAGTTGATAAGAAATATTTGCCCTTGGCTTTGTGAGTCATCACATGCTCAAGTTTGTCTTCTTGAATTGTAGCGTTGCCCCACTATGGACTAGAATAAGGACTTGGATCAACAAAAGTATAAACTCGAGAAAATATTTTGCTAGTACAACAATCTTAGTTTCCCTTCGGGTTCAAATTGTTCCCAAACCTTTTCACAAAATTAGCGAAGAAGGGTACCTTTTGACTTAGAATATTTGCATTTGAATTTATTTAAAGAAAATGCTTCAGTTTGTGACCCAAATCTGAAGGGAGGGATTTGTTGAGCTTTTTTTTTCAATGACAAGGCACTTACATTGTCGAGAGTGGACACAGATTTGGGTGTGTAGACCTTGTGCCCTACAGAAGAAAGGCTTAGCTCATATGGTCTAGGTAGAGATCCAAACAAAATATGTTGTGGAAGAGTTTAGGCGAATGGGATGAACCATTAGGTGTTGAATATTTCTATAAGACTTTAAGATATAAGGCAAGGGTTCATTATGTTGGTTCTATTTAAAGCTAAAGGAGATAAGTTATGACACTTTCCAAGCACCGAATGAAAGCTTCCTGAAAGATTGTTGAAGCTCAAATCTAGGTTTTGCAACAATATCAAGCACCCAATAAATGGGGGAAGAGGTCCTTGTAACTTATTTTCATTAATGTCAAGGAGGAGAGGTTTTTGAGGCCTTCAAACTCAACTATAATTTTTCCTGTGAGCTTATTGTAATAGAGATCCAAATGTTTCAACTTTTTTAGTTTTCTAATCTCCAGTGGGATATTTCAATTCTGGACATTCTGAGGTAGAATCAAAATTTACAATTTAATCAATCATGTAGACTCTCTAGGTATTGAGCCAAGCAAAGCATTGTTGGATTTGAATACCATATTTTCCAAAGATGAGGATAATATAACAGCCCTCTGGCCCTTGGGAAGCTCGACCTCTAAGGGAGCATCGGTGTTGTTAGTTATCTATTAGGGGTGGATCGCTCCAGCTTTATTAACTGTGGATTTTTTGTTGGCAGTCCTTTGATTATCAACCATTATGGGGGGGAGGTCTTGTAATGAAATATTGTAATAGGTGACTTGATGTAGGGGAAGGAAATTCTAATCCCAAGTCAAGTCAAGCTACATGTATGAAATTTGCAAGCTTATTAGCTATTTTATTTCCTTCTCATCAAATGTGAGTAAGCATGGGAGAAGGAATGCAACATGGGAGTGAGTCTACTTTTGCGATTTTCACTGTCAATCTCCAACTGTGAGAACCTTTAGAGGGATTGGTGCCACAACTGATTTTCCTGAATATATAAATTATCAATTGGGAGTCACCTTCAATGATGAGCTTGTGCTACCTGTTACGAATTAATCAAGAGTCCCTGCTATAGAGCCTGTAGCTCTGCAACATTGTTAGAGGTATGGCCAATAACACTTGCATAGATGTGGAGAATTTGACCTAAAAATATCCTAAAGTCTCCTCCATAGCTAGCTTGACTAGGTTTTCTCTTTGAGGCCTTCTCAAAGTTGAGCTTTATCAAATCCTAGGGAGGTGGGGACCAGATCGTTGGGATGGAGGGAGAGGTATTGCACCCGCTAACAACCGGGGGGGAGGCGAAGCATTTGGATTTAAACCCAAAGTTGTAAGAATAGGTTTTTCCTAGTTGTTGTAGTTCTAGTCCTTTGTGGAACAAGGGATGATGCAGATGGTTTATTTTAGCTTCTAGGGGATGGCTTGTCATAAAAAAATCAAGCGAAGAGGCCACGTCTTTGAAGAGTCGCCAATTGCACTCCTTCCATATTTCCCATAGGAGGAAGACAGGAATGAGCTACCAAGATCTGTTGATGATTTTATCTTTTAAGGGGGCATTTCTCCAGTTTGCAAGAGAAGAAGCAATATTGGCTACTACTATGTTTGTTTGGCAAAAGGCTACAACAAGGTGGTTCCAAATTTCAAAGGAAAAGGAACAACTATCAAAGATATGATTAGTGTCCTCAAGGTTGGAATGCCAAAATTAATAGATAGAAGGACCTTGGAATCCTCGCTTTTGTAGTTTGTCGTAGGTCAAGGTTTTTTTCCATAAGAGGAGTCATAGAAAAAATGTTACCATTAGCTAGTTCTTGAGTTTTCAGAGTTTGGACTAGATTTTGCAATCATCAATGCATTGACTTCGGGTAATACATCTTCTTGCTTCATGAATGTTGAAGTTTCCCAAGGGGCAGTACCCCCATCTTGGAATATTGTCTCCCTCCTAATTTTCAATTTTTCTTTTGGACAGTTCACTGGGGAAGTGATTTGTTTCTTGCTAGGAAAAGGAGTGAAGCTGCTAAGAGTAGTTGTGCCACTCTCGTCAAAAAGTGTTATAGGGCTATAATTTCTAATAATGAGCAACCTTGGTGTAACCTTGCAATATGAGGTTTTCTTTTGCTTTTTAAAGGTGCTCATTGGCTAGGAGGTGTGGTCATTGATTTTAGGAGTCTTCCCGAAAGAGCTCAGTGTTGTCATTGCGAATTTCCTAAGAAAAGTGACCTTGTACCAGTTGTTTTTTATTCCAAGTAGCATTCAAAATATGAGATCTTGTGATACTTCCATCCATTTGAATGAGTTGTAATGCAAGAGTGTGGGTGGCATATTGTTCTTCCACATTTGAATCCATTGGGAACTTAGTAATTTTAGCCAACTCTGCCAAGTTTTAGCCCTAAGAGTTAGGCTTAAGGTATTGGAGTCCCAAAGCCCAAGGCCAGCTTTTTCCTTTGGTTGACAGAGTTTATCCCAGGCGGCCAGAGCCCATATTCGTTCGCATTTGGCACCACCCCAAAGAAAGGCATGCTAAATATTTTTGTGCTTACTGATGATTATTTTTGGAGTTTCCATGGATGAAAGAAGGTAGGTTGGGATGGATTGCAGAACAGATTTGAGCAGGGCAAGGTAGCAAACAATGTGGAGAGATTGGAAGGTTCAGCTAGAGCTTTTAAAATTTCAAAATAAGGTCTTCTCAAATTGTTTTCTTTAAGGGGTTAGTTGTTAAAGGGACCCCTAGATATTTGGATAGGATGGAGCTCAATTGAATACCAATGAGACAAGAAATATGGTATTGGACTGCAGGAGGGGTATTGAATAAGAAAAATTGGGATTTAGATAAGTTTATGGACATTTCTAAAGCTTCAGAGAAGGATTGCAAAATGTTCATGAAGTTAGTGGCTTTGTTGACTGAGGGATTTCCAATAAGAAGTGTGTCGTCAATGAATTGTTGATGTGTAGTTCACTACAGAGGTGTGCTAGGGGGTAGGCCTTGAAGTTTTCCTCAAGATAGAGCATGCTTAATACTTTGCCCTGGGACTTTTTCCATAAGAAGAAAGACATAAGGGGAGATGGGTTCACCTTGTATGATACCACGCTTGCGCGCAAAGGTGGGAGAAGGAGAGTCATTGATGAGAATAAAGAAGAAAGCTTTAGAGTGGAGAGTCGTTATCTAATGAATCAATTTTTATGAAATCCAAAAACTATTAGGATATGGAAAATGAATTACCAGCGAAGCTTATCAAAGGTTTGGGACATATCCAATTTAATAAGCATGCCAGGGCACTTGAGGGAGTGAAGAGATTGAATGTTCTCATGGGCAAGGATAATGTTGTCCAGAATTTGGAGGCCTTCGATATAGCTGATTTGTTCGATGGAAATGAGGGAGGGAAGGAGGGGCTTCAATTGGTTGGTAATGACTTTGGAGATGATTTTATAGATGACATTACAAAGATAAACAGGGTAAAAGTCAAAGAGTGAAGTAGATTTGGAGGATTTATGAATGAGGGTGATGAACGTAGCATCCAACGCATAAAGGACGAAGCCTAAGTGGTGGGAATCCTCAATCGCCTACCAAATATCATGCCCTAGGATTTTCCAGCAGGCTTGGTAGCCATTTGTGATGAATCACTCAGGTCCTTGGTATTTTCCCTTGGGAATTTACATGACACTAGTTTCAACCTCTTGAAAATTAATTTCTCTTAGAAGAAGAGATTTTTTTTCTTACGAGACCAATTTGGGAAAGTTTCTGGTGATCTCATGGATAAAAGGTCTTTAGTTAGGGGTAGATTCTATGAGTAGGTTTTGAAAGTAATATGTGATCTCAGTCATAATATCCTCATGGTCCATCAATTTTTGATTGAGTGAATATAGATGCTTAGAATATGATTTTGCTATTATATATAATATGTATATATATATATATATATTCATCTTCTTTAAGGCATGATATGCAGGATTTTTGTTGCAAGAGAATTTCTTCTTGACAGAGCCATTCATCTAACCTTTGTTGAAAAGAGGCTTCTTTAGAAATTAATTTTGCAGAGCGACCTTTTGTTATTATGGTTTGTTTTATGTTGACCATGGCCTATTCTAGTTGTTGTTTGTCCTTGAGAATATTACTAAAGCTTTTGAGATTCCAGTCTTTCAAATTTTGTTTTAGCAGCTTGAGTCTTTGTTGAAAGCAAAACATGGCAGTACCTGAGATAGAGGTTGAGGTTGTCCACCAATATTCTACATTAGAGAGGAATTCAATGTGTCAAAGCCAAAAATTGTCAATTCATAATGGTTTATTCCTAGGTGAACTAGACCAATAGAAAAAAGGAACAATTGGCCAATGATCAGAGCCATGACTAAGAAGAATTGACACTTCAAGGTTGATTTTAGATAGAAGTGTCTTGAGTTAACTTATGAAGAGCTTCCTCTTTTGTTGTTCCAAGTATAGAGACCATTAATGGTGGGAAGGTCCACAAAACTGGAGCCATTAATGAAATCATTGCATAGGGAGATTTCTTCGTGTAATTTCCAAATTCCCCCTTTTTTATCTTGGAGATTGTGAAGGAGGTTGAATTCTTTCCCCAATATCCAGTGCAAATTGGAAATCAACTTGTAGGTTCCATGCAAATGTTGAAGAAGAGTCTATTGTTAGCAATGGAATTGGGACCATATATATTTGAGATCATACCAAATTGAGAAAAGCCAATAGGCTAGAAGCAGGTAGGGAGAATTCTCGGAATGGAGAAGGAGTCTTTAAGGGAAACAATGAGGGGGTTCCATATGATAGCCATACCACCCGAGGAACCTTGAGCGCTTTAGGCTAGGTGATCACTATATTTTCATATGTGTTGAAGCATGTGAGAGAGGGAATCAGAAGAGCATTTGGTTTCTTGGATTAGAAGGATGTCATATTTTTCCTGGAGTATTTTGTCTTTCAAGAGACTTTGCTTGGATTTACCTTTGAGGCCTTGAGAATTCCATGAAATAACTTTCATCATTCGGAAGAGAATTGTTGAATATGACATGCATGGGGGCTACTTTTCTAATGTTGACAAGTTAATCTCCAAGTTCTTGAATGAGTTGACAGTTGGTTTTTAGGCCTCGCTTCTTTGGTTCCTTTACAATGTTTAGAGGATTTTTAAAAGCATTTATTTTGACACCCTTAGAAGAGAAGGGAAAATAAATGGGGGAGGAAGTACCTAGGTTTCACGCCTATTGAAGAAGTAAGTCCTTATGCTTGAGAAAGGATTTGATGACAATCCGGGCTTACTCTTATGGGATGGAGGTTGGATCTTTGTTCTTCCATTCTTTTGCCAATTCTTGGAGGTCGATGTCCTAGATCTCCATGTCCTTGGCCTCATCTGCTTTTGAGGGTTCTTAATCTTTATGATCCATTTTTGTGTCAACTTAATGAGGTTGTGTTGGAGGCATGTTAGTTATGATACTAGAGGATTGAGGATTTGATTGTTCTACAATATGAGTCTTTTCTGTTATTTTTGGTTGCTTTTCTCCTTATCTTGAATCTACTAGAGAATTGTATATCTATTTTTGCTTATATTTATTGGGTCATTGATGTCTTATGTGGGATTTTCTGCATTACATGGATTGGTAATTCTGGTGAATCCTCCTTGGTCTGACATTTAATCGCCTTGTGTTGTTTTATTTTCCTGGTTGATTGTACATTCTCTTAAAAGGTGGCCATATTCATGATAGGGATGACATCGAAAAGGAATTTTCTCGTAGTCGATGGGTTGCGCCCATGTGATGTCCTCACTACTAAGACAGATGATGGTAAGGAGAGGATTAGAGAGATCTAAGGAGACGTAGAGACAGGAATAGGTAGTATATCATCCCTACTTTATGGTGTCTAAGACCATGACAAAATGCCCCAATTTTTTTCCACTATGCTCAAGTATCTCCATATCCCAAAGCTATCGTGCAAGGGAATATAGATGGATCCATACTGGAACTGAAGAAAATTATTCTTGCTTAGGATTGAATCGAGGAAACCAGGGTTTCATCAACAAGACGACTGAGTTCAGGAAATAAGGGACACCCTAAAAATATTTTGTCTCAATATTCAACGTTATTAAAAATGGTAGTGGAAAAACCTCTTGTGCCAAGTTTTAGTTCGATGTCTCCCTTTAGAACCCAATTCTTTTTTATCCAATTTAAGAGAACCTTTTATGGAGGCCGTGATTTGATAAAGTTGCACATTATCGTGCACTCCCACCTGTGTTCCACTCTTGCCCCAATTTTGTGGGTGGGGATTTCTAATATAGGAGTGTTGGTTGTTTGTAGCAAGTAGGATCCATTGATCATGGAGTTGTTTGTTAAGGTAGAGGTTGTCTATGTCCAAGCAATTTCTTTTACAGGCGTTGAAGATATTGTACTTGCTGGTGTATTACTAGACTTGCATGCAGGCTATGGGTTATATCAACTGGCCACTACATTGCAAAAGGAGGAACTTCCTCCTCCCCCCAAGGGGGAAGCCATGGGAGAAATCAAGTTCAGGGTGATGCAAAGGTTTAGAAGATTGAAACCCTAGAAATATCAAGGAACATGGTTATTACTACTAAAATTGAAGTTTTGTCTCTAGTTTATCTTACAAAATGGCAAACCAAAATAGAATTCAGTGTATTTTGATGCATACTCTTGAATTCCAGTAATAGAAACTTCACCTTTATCTAAATTAAAATAAAATTGTACCACTTGGCCTTAAAGAGAACACCTTTGGAGGATTTGAAGATTAACTCTAGTATATCTTATGCACAACCATAATATCTAAGATCATATGTGAGTGTGATGTATTAATCACTTGGGATATATCAACCATTGCAATCTCATAAGATCTTACGAGGAAAACTATGAGTTATTACAATATTTATGGGAAAACATAATTACTTTTTACTCATACCTAAATTTATGCAAAGAATTCTACAAATTATGGTGGGCAGTAATTCCTGGTAAATTTGTTTAATTACTATTTTTTTTTACTTCCCCTAAATTGCATAAATTATGGAGGAAAAATTTAACATAGTCAAGCACCATGTGGGTGGATTATAGCCTAGTTCCAATGGAATAAAATACAAATTTTAATATGAGGAGAGATTTAACCTCATAACACCAATAAGTAAATGGTTAAAGAATATGTTTGGAGTGAATAAGGACATATATCCACTAGTGTTCATAAGAAATTAACCTAGGAGATTTAAAAGGCCTCTTAGAGGATTCTCCAAGGGTAAAGTAATTATCTAATATCTTCTAAGAAGTTTGGACCATGTTCGTGCCACTTGAATTTGGATCAATTGGTATCTTAGCTAAGATGAAGTATACTTGATTAATTGATATCATAGAATAAGGTTGAACTAAGCTCTAGAGATCATAGTAGCAGGAACAAGGTAAGGGCTCACATTCAGGCCTTATTGGGCAGTTTCAGGAACAAAGTTGAAAGATACTCCAAATCTAGAGGAAGTTGAGGAGAAAGGTTTCCAGCGATGTGATTCGCAGGGTTTCAATGAAATTTGGAAGTGATATTAGGGATTATGAACCCTATAAGACAAGAATTATTAGATAAGAAAGCCATAGGATTTGTGGATAAAACCATAGAGCTAAACCTAGATGGATGTTTTTACTGAAAGAAGAAACCCCAACTCATGCCTAAAAGGAAAGGAAAGCAACATGTTGATGATGAGGACAAGGACGAGAATTCCTAGCTTGATAAGATTACAAGTTTCTTGCAAAAAGGTAAGCATAAAAAAGGAGTTGACAATTCCCTACAACCCTCACCTTAAAAGGAACTCCTAATGAGGGTTGCAAGTACATAGTGAATGTTGCCAAGGCTTTAGCAGCAAATGGAAGCATCGGGAAGAATGAAGCAAAGTTTATGACAAGAGGATTCTCTTAGGGTGGAGCAAAAACTTAGCTAGAGAGATTTATGTTCAAGAGGGAGAAATGTAACAAGACATCTAGAACCATTCCAGACAACTATAACAAATTTTAGTTTAGAGGGAGAAAATAGTCAAGTAGAATGGAATGATGAAGCTCACTAAAGATCCAAAGGGTCTGTCGTGATGATGATGAGAAGAAGGCTCCCAAGGATGCGAATTAAGGTCCTTATGTACCTATGGAACATCCTTTAGATCATCGGGAAGAGCCAAAAGATCCCATTAATCTAGTGGACCCACTTAGGGTCATTGTTCCATAATCCAAGAAGAGGTCGACATAGCTTCGAAGTACATTGAAGGATGCAGAGGGACATGTAGATCCTTATGGCACTTTCAGGGAAATAAAACATCCTACGAAGTACTCAATATATGCAGGAAGGATAAGTCACATCATTGATTCTGAGCCTTCCAACTATAAGGAGGCAACAGGGAAGCAAGTTTGGAAGGATCATGATGAAGGACTATCAGTCCATCCTAAAGAATGATGTGAGGGAAATTGTGTTGATACCTAGGGAGATGTCAATTGTGACTTCGAATTTGACTACAATATCTATCATGCAATATATGGCAGCATAGAAAATTACAAAGTGAGATTAATTACAAGTAGGTTACCCCATAAAGAGGGAGAAGATCATGATAAGACATTTGCTCTAGTTGTAAGCTACACTTTTGTTAGAATTATTATTTTTGTAGTTCACAGGATTATTTGACCAAGTGTAAGAGATGACTATGATGAAGGGGATTTGATGAGCTTGGGGTTTACCAAGAGTAATGCAAATCCCAACCTTTACTACAAGGTTGAAGATGGTTGCCTCTTGATATTGGTACTATATGTAGATGACATGTTTCTTACAGGGGATGAGAAGCTCATAGATGAATGAAAAAGGGAGCTCACTTCAATGCCTAAAATGAAGGATTTGGGTTTAATGCACTATTTCTTGGGATTAGAAGTGTGGAAGAGACCATATGAGATCTTTCTTATCTCAAGGAAGTATACAATTGAGATACTGTAAAGATTCAGGATGATGGAATGCAAGTCCATGACCACACCTATGGTTATGATTCTGAATTTCTTGAGTGATTCTTCTTCATATTTGGTTGATCACACGATGTATAGATAATTGATCAGATTCTTGATGTGCCTAGTTATTACTAGATATATTATTTGTGTTGAGAAATCAATGCTTATAGAAATTAGGGTTTGATTCCTCCCACTTGATAATTACTTGTGATTTATCGTTGATTCTTTTAGTACTGTGTTATCTTATCTTTCATCAAGAAATTACCAAATCAAATGTATATGAAGACTACAAGAACAAGAGACACAAGATGTAGGCACTCAGCCAGGGAAAAACCCCTCCAAGGGGAAAATCTAGCCCAACTCTTCCACTAGTAGACTCAAAACAAGATGATATAATCCAAGACCCTTTAAACCTAGACAAGCACCTCCTCCAATCACTAAGTCATACCTTCCTTACAGTAGATGATCCCTGCTAAAGTCCATAAATATCAACTTCTCAGATGCAACTTCAATCCATAATTTCGGCCCCCAACTTCAGAATTTCAGACCTGTAGTGGATTTAGAAATTTCGGCACCAAATTCATTCCAATAACTTCACATTTGTGAGAGAGAGATGCTCAAAAACTTGGTACTTGTCTTCCCCATCTTATCCCTTATTTCTCTTCAACTTCGCTCTTCTTTTATGCCTCTTTCTCTTGTAGATAAAACTTGTTGAGCGTGGGTTCCAAATGAGTCAAGTTTCCTCTCTATATATACCACTTTGCTCAGCCGAATATCCCTAATCCAAGCCAACTTCATGAGCACAGGGTCAACTTGGTGTGTAGGTGACAAACGACACTTTTTACTCAAACGAATCTTTTTACATGATAAAAATTTCCAATAAGGGTCTATTAAAAATGGAAATGAATCTATTAACTCATGATAAGACCTATAAGCCTTCAATGCAGGCTTTGACCTAGAAAATAAATAAAAGAGCATGAAACTTATGCTTCAAAATAATTTTTCTTATACAATAAATTTATTTTCTCTTTATTTTCATCAAATATAATTACAAAGACCGACACTAAGTTACATTCTCAAACACTCCACCTTAACTAGGGAGGTATTAATAATTACATACATATATAATTACATGGAAGATCTCAAAATTATATGAACTATGAAGAGTCATATCACATGCAGTGTTACAAATTAGACACCAATCTAGGGATATAGGTTTGTATCCAAGGTTGAAGCTCCAAGACCAACACTGCCATCCCTACTTTGAGATCTAGACATCCACACATATGCTGAACAAATGTCCTCCAAAGCATCTTGTTGCCACAAGATGCTTCATCTCTCCCTATCAACTAAATTTTTAATATCGACCAATCAAAGCGTGCTTCTAAAATATTCGAACTTTTTATTTGGAAGAGATTACATCAACATGTCTATTGTCTGTAGGAATATATTGTAGCTTCACAACCCCATCTTTCACCAAACTTCTAATGTAGTGGTACTACTTATTGATATGCTTCGTCCTTGCATGAAACACGAGGTTTTTAGACATCTTACTATTTTTTTTATTATCACAATTCATCACAATAGGATCCAATGGCCTTCCAAACAAATCTGACAACAATTTTCTTAACCAAACTGCTTCTTTTCCTACTTTGCAACATATTCAACTTCAACTCTACTTAAAGCAATATGATATTGTTTTCTACTCATCCATGAAATAATTGCAGATCCTAAACTAAAACAACCACCGGTAGTACTTCTTCTATCTATCTCACTACCACCCCAATCAGAATCGGTAAAACCTGCTAGTTTAACTTACTTTCCATCATAATTTAGGTAGTGATGAATTGTTCCACATAGGTATCTCAAGATTTGCTTGGAAACTATCCAATGGTCATGACGAGGCTCCAGCTGAAATTGATTAAGAACTGTAGTGGCCAATATAGGGTGCTAGATTAGACTAGATTTATTATCAACCAGGGTAAGTAAACTTCGAGGCACATGTCTAAAGTCTATAGACATAAAGGATTCCTAACTAAGTGTTTATTGCAATAGGCTACAGTACTCCTTTACAGGAGGTTAAGATATGTTTCCTCTCACCTTAACACTCAGTTCACCTAATTTATCTAACTATCCTAAAGGTACAACGTATTACTAGACTGAGAATTTAATCCTCTTACAAGGATGTTATGCATAAAAGCTCTGTCTAGTTAACACCTAAGCATTCATGAGAAATCAAAAGCACACTGAATTTTAAATGCATGAAAACAAAGTCTATGGAGATGCTTTAAAATATAATGATGGATCAAATCTCTTACAAGATATTGTTCAATGATCTAACGATAAAATCTTCAAGCTATCACCATAAATACCATTTGTGAGAATTTCTAATCAAATCGACAAAGTCATAAACATGGAAATAACACTAAACACTATGCATTAAATTCAAAAACTGCTAAGGAAATGAAATTAACAGTATACCAATCCACGCAGGGCCCGTCCACGCTTCAATGGCACACTAAAGTAAACTCAAGCAATGATAGTATTAGCGCATAAACACTGCTAGAGTAAAACCGTGACTATATTTAAGTGTTGTAGATTGCAATCACATACAAGAGCTCGGTTCTCAAACAATACATAGAGATAATAATCGTAACTGTCCTTGAAAACGAAAATAATACAAAGTCTATATCTGCCCGTCCCTATCTGAATTGAATGTACATTCATTAAGCAGATGTTTCTGCTTTTACAATGGAGTGATTTTTGGTCATTTCTAATCTAAACCGATTTCCAAAAAAAACAAAACGAAACTAGTTTGGGAAACCATGGCTTTTTACTGCCTTTGTAACCAAAAGGATGGGGTTTGACCAACGTTGATCGCATAACCAGGAGCTTTTGATTTGTTGTAGAATCGATTTTTCACCATCCATGTACATTCCATGTCTCGTTCCTATCCATTGCTTTAGCTTTCCTGTCATGCCACGTGTCAAATGATAAACCATTTACAGGATGTTATGACTTCCTGTAATATTTTTGTTGAAAATTCCTAATTTCTAACATAAAAATTCATAAATTAACTTTAATGTAAACTAACAACTATAATTCTATTAATTAATCAATTTCGATGGATACAAGGGGTCTATGGAGGAAAAAGATAGACAAATGATGGTGTTTCTAGAAGAAAAAGATGGTAATGGAATTGTACCAACAAGAACATTTACAAAAAATCATATATCAAGTATATTATTCACTAATTACATCAAAGAGCCCACCAACTTACAATACCTTGTAGGATCGACGAGACTAAAGTCGAAGCATCTCAACTTCTTTAGGTTTGTGATCATGGGAGTAGCCACGTCTTGGGTTGAGTACTTGTTCCTAAAAGACCAACTAACCTCTACACATTAAATTGTCAACCCGGAGCTTCGTTTGTTTATTTAAAGATTGTCCACACAGTGTGTGCAATAGATAGTGCTAATGTTATCTAATCTATCTAAGCTTAATGAAAGGTAAATGCATGTGAATACAAGGAACAACTAGGATCTACTGAAAAGAATGATTCACTCACAACTTCTGGGTTTCAATAATGAACAATTGAAACTGATAAAAGAATCAAAGACAATGAAGTAAGCATTAAATCCTCTACCAACAATATTCAAATAACCCTGCTAACACAAAGTTTTTTGCTAGGAAATTGCATCTATAAGGAAGGAACAACACTCTGAATATAAATGAATCTGCTGAAAGAAGTATCGAATCTTCAAGATTAACAACTCTTAATTAATCGCAGGAAACAACATAACAGATCACACTCGAGAACTCACTATAATAAATCCAATTCTATGATCTTTTACTATAATTGTTGTAGAAACTAATATTGTAATGACAAATTCAATAACCAGCTATTAGATCTAGAAAGCAATTGAATGATTGTAAAACAAGAAATGAAAGCTAAACGTAAATTTATTAACACAAGAAAGGACAGTAGTCGTTCTAGGAATGGGCCCAAGATATCTTGAATTCAACTACCTTGGAGTTAATTCAATGCAATAAATTAAGGTCAAACCATGAAAGTCTCCATTAAATTAATATGAACAACTTACAAAAGATGTCTGTAAAAACTTATAACATAGATCAAAATGACAGTAATTCCAACTAAATTACCGAGGTTAAATTCCTCTTTTTTATATTACAATCAAGTATATTTAAAAAATAAAGAAGTGATCCTGAGAATCTGAAGATTCTTAGGATGCTTAATTCAAATTACAAAATCTCCAACATTTCCCTGGAATATCAGGCCAATATATTTTCTTCAACTTATCTTTTCATGATAGAAGTTAGTCTCGTTCAATCAGGTTATAACAAACTCGCACAACTCCACATAACTCGTTCTTCTTCGACTATTCCAGTGAAAATCATTTGATATCCCTGTCAATTATTAGCTCAAGTCATAAGTGTATTATGTTTTTCCATAGTTTAAATCAACTCTTTAAAGAATAAAATTATAAAAAGCTTATTCACTTCTTACCAGAATCCATATCACACGAATTACCATATTCTATTCATAAAAAAACTTAGAAAACTAATAAAAAGATAAGGAAATATGGTAGAATAATATATCAAGTCTGAAGCCCAACATCACCCCCCAACTTACCTATTCCATGACCTAAGGCAAACAAGTGATTGATGTGAAGGACAGTTAAAGAATAGGCTAGATAAGGGTTTTCTCCATAGTGCCAGAATCCATTTCTACTCTCGATTTCTTGGAAAGAAACATACTTACTGGCCTTGGTCAAATCATACTCATGCTTATAATCACCTTGAGGACACCATATTATAGGACACTTGTACCTACACCCTATCTATCTAGGGCCTTCTTCTAATACCAGATGAGCATAATCTTATGCCCTACTCATTGCAGCCTAGAAATTCTGATAATTAAAAGGTTCTATGTTTTTAATTTCTTTAGATGATGCCTGCAATCTTTATCTAGCTCCTCGAAGAGCCTCAACCTTTATATCTAACAGGCATTCCAATCTTGACTGCAAGGCATCATTGTGACTAGGTGCCAAAGTGTGAACAACACCAGATTGTTCCATGAACCTCTTATGGAAGATAATTGTATGCAAGGGGCTTCTTGTATCTCCTCTAACCTAGAGGCCGAGGCCATTTTCTCTTTTTTGAAATAAATTATAGGCGTTTTGCCATTTTATCTTATTTCTAGAAAATGATATAAAGACTTGGAACTGTACATCCCCTATAAAAGGGGCAGGATTCTCATCTCTCTGTTCTTCTAAGAAGAAGTTGTGCATGTAAAGTTCACATAAAAAATAATTTGTATTATCTTCCTGCTTATGGAAAGAATTAACAAACTTTGAAATATTACTGAATTCGTAAGGTTGCCCAGACCAAATGGCCTTAACCTTAAGCAATAAATACCATTCTAGCAGAAATAAGGTGTAATTTCTGGCTCAAGATCTGCACAACTGAGCATCAAAGTATATAGAGTAGAATTATTTCATTTGTTTCGTGGCTTTTTCAAGCTGACTCTTCAAAGGCAGATTTTTTTTCTTGACTGCTCTAAGCTTGACATAAGTTATGTCCTCCGTAACTGACATTGCCTTAAACATTTGAAGCAACTCATGATGTTCCTTTTGAGGTACTACCTCTTTTTGGTATCGCATTATAGTCTCTTGTTGTTCCTCCATCTTTTTATTTAGAACTCGAATGGTGGATTCCACAATTAAAGGAGTGTATGGAGGCACATGCTCTATATGTGGTTCTCTTGTAATAGAAATTAGTAAATTTGTCTGAGTTTCAGCTTTAGTAGTTAAAACATCAATATTTGACATATCTAACTCAGTTTGAGTTCCCACAGTAAAGGTAACAACAAAATATTTAGTTTTAGTTTAGTTTCATTCTCCTAAACTTCCTTCCTCTTATCATTTCCCTTCTCATAATTCCTTTGGGCCTTAGTATTTCACAACCACTTCTTAAGTTTTCATACATTTCTTTGTAACTTCCTATATATTCCTTCAACGACACCATTTTCATACTAGCCTCACATTTTCTTTTATTCTTCAGTCCTTTCTTAACCTTTTGCGTGAAATTCCTGGCTAGAGTTATTATAGAAGAGGGAACAATGGCTATGGTCGTTGGGCTTCCAATCATCAATTCTATTGGGAATCAAGATTGTCGTTAGACCAAAACCTATAGGTGTTAGTCAACAATCGTATATCTAGAGATAAGGATCCATGAGAGGCGGTTAGTCCATGTCAAGAAACACACAAGGAGTGTTCATTTATCAAATGTCCAACAATCTCCCACCCAACGCGAGCCGGGTGTGTATCGAACTCGTGACCTATTCTTTGATACCATTTGTTGCAAATCACGATTGTCATTAGACCAAAGCCCATAGGTGTTAGTCAACGATCGCATCACCAAAGATAAGGATCCATGAGAAGTGGTTAGTCCATGTCACGAAATACACAGGGAGCATTGGTTTATCAAATGTCCAACAAATTCCTTGGTAGGCTCAATTGTGGCATCAATTATAGGTTCAACAAGGTCTCTGTCATCCTAGGGTCCCATTAGAGAGTCAAATTTGACTTCTCATTCCATTTTTTCCAGAGGAGATTGTAAGGCTACTTCTTCAGGACAGGAGGGTTCCACAACGGTTACAACAGAATCAACAAAGTATTCTCAAAGAAACTTATTCTCAAGTTCTCCTGAGGATTCTAAAATGATGGTAGTTGTGGAATTGAGAGGAGAGGTTGGATATATAGGTGATGCCCTTTGATCAAGAGGATTCTTTGAGAAAAATGTAGCTTCTTCGAAGTCCATAGAGTTCAAAAATTTTTCCAACACTTATAAAACTTGAGCCCCCTCCATTTCCTGCCCTTGAGGAGGATCCTCCTGATGGGTTTCCAATATATTTAGAATTTTTCTAGGTCCACTTCCCTCCAATGGTTGTTCTGTAGAGTTTATATAGTTTCGAGACTTAACCAACCTGGTTGATCTTCTTCTCTTCCTAGGTAAGGAGCAAAACAGTGAAGCCTTGTTAATTTTTGGAAGGCTTGGGTTGGCACTTTTTCCTGTATGGTCCCTTCTATTGTAAAATTCTCATTTTGATTGGCTTCTTCATTTTCCTCTAGTTGCTTATCATAAAAAAAAATGTCTCTAGGTTCTTCAATGGGTGCTTCAGTTTCTAGTGGAGCCTCAGGGTTTCCCAATAATTCTTCCCAGTTCAATCGTGTTTGGTATAAACTTCTAACAATTATCAATTTTATGAGCCCGTGGTGGCTCACCACTTAGGCTTGATACTTATATTTGTTGAGTCTCATAGTGGTCTCATGCAATAATGAATTCAAAAAATGAGTTGGGTTCAAGATTACCTTTTGTCTCAATGTTTCCATCAGCGTCAGATGTCATCCCCTTACCACGTCATATTGACCGTCACATGTAATGCACCTTTTGAAAACACCTGCTAGCTCTTGTCACAACCCTGGCAATGAGGCAGGATTGTACCCTTTTCCTTTTCTCACTAATTCTTCTCCAGGGTTCACAAAAAAGGATGTTGCACCTTGTAGCGGAGTATGCATCTCAAACCATTTCTCGCCTTCTATGGGTAGGCATGTTACTTCCACCAGAACTTCTCCATTAACCTGCATTTGTTTCCCCTTTACCATTGTCATTCCATTTTTCAAATTCTTTGTAAATTTCAAAGCAAATTCATTGTCAAAGCATTGCATTCGTAGGAAGTACTCTGACTACCCTATTTGGTCTTGAATACTACGTTCTTGCTTAGAAACCCGTAGCTGGGAAGGTTCACTATACATCGAGTGACCATAGAAACGCTGCTTAGAGTAGAAAATTCAACAAAAAATATAGCATGCAACAATTGTTAAAGAGTTTGTAAGCATCCAATTATGTGTTTAAATTTTCACCACCCCCCCCTCCGCCGAATGAAATCAGAGGTCATCCACAACCATAAATTATGCATTTTGGAGCAACCGTCAGAAAAGATAGAAATAATAGCAAGGCGTGTGACGTAACTATTGGATGCATTAATCATGAAACGTGCTGATAGGACTAGACATTTACAACACCTAGAACATTAAAGTCGGACAAAATCATGTGGAGAGATATTTCACCCTAATCATGGATAAGACAAGTTTTGCCGAAACATTCCCTTTAGAAAGAAAAACAGGGAAGAAATTTAAAATAAACTTAATAATTCTCCAAGAGATTACATCCTTGATACGTAAAGTTTAAAATTAATCATTCATACATATTCATCGTCACCACCTTCCAAGGGAAAAATTTAATAAGTTCCTATAATGATTCAATGGTTTTCCTTTAGTATAGTTAAGGGATACAAAAATGGTAATTTCAAATGTAATTTAATACCATAGGCATGTCCTTTGTTGCCAACAGGTGTCTATAGCCTCGATAGGGTTTCCTTTTAACTCATTGATATGGCAGTATCCCATTCCACTAAAAAAGATTCATAACTTTTTTATTATTTTTCAATCATTGACAAAAGACCATTGTTCTGGCGTGGTGACCAATTGATAGCAATGCCATTAACTAGAGATAACGAGACGAACAAGTTGACTCATAATGAGACCTCTTTTCCTTCGAACTAATGGCCGGAAGCCACTACCCTGGCTTGGTGACCAGAGTGGTAATGTTGCCACATTAAGTCCTATGATCATGGTAGGTCTTGCTACCACTCTGTAATTTTCCGAGGTTGCAAGAGAGAACCACAGAGGTAACCACAAACCACTTTGAAAGCTGGGATCTAGCCCTGCCAGCTTCAGAGAGGGATCTCTCTATCATATTTAACTTTGTTGTGTTTAGATATTAGGATATTTATGAGAGTTCGAAGTTTGGTTTTAAATAGAGTGGTTGATTAAGTGCCTGAAATTTCCATTGGGCTGTGGAGTCCAGAACTTAACAAGGATTTGTTTTAAATTTTCAAAGGAGTTTTACAGGGCAAGGTAGCTGAACTAACTGGATATTTTATGTTTAAATGAAGTGTGATAGAAGAAAAAATATAAGTTCAATTGAAGTTAAAGAGCAATTAAGAATTATTTAACATGATATCAAAGGAAAACATTTAAATTACCCACAGCCAGAATCAAAGTGTATTTTTCAACAAATTATGTTCATCAACGTTCTGTAAAATAATTCAGATTTGGGAAAACATAAGTATGGAAACAAAGAAATAACAAATAAGCAGTGAGAGAAGAACTTCACCAAATAGTCTAACACATGAATCCGGTGAAGAATGTCCTTTTTATTATATATCAGCCCATCAAATGGAAATAGTACAATAGATTTCTCGAATGCAAAATCAACCTTGATACTTCCAAAAGAGAATTATTTATAAGTTATTTACAAAATTTCCTATCAAAACTGATTAGTATGTATTTAGGTATTCCTAAACTGAATCTATCTAACTGTTACAAAAATTTAAGAAAATTGGAACTGCCTGAATTGCTAAATATTTGTCCCTCCAACTCTTGTTGTGTTGTTGATATTGAGTTGTACAACCAAGTCATCTATTTACTCCAGTAATTCACATAATTTATCCCAACGTTGTTCACTATGGATAGATGTCTTGAGCAACTTCTTGTAGACCTCATTCACTTCTATGTATTTGGCAAAAGTTGGTTTGGAAATAAAGATATGCTTGATTTCATACTCGATATCCAAATCATATGCCAAGGCTTCTCAAAACACTTTTCCTATCATGTTGATCCTTCCTCCTGCAAATTTAGAATCATATTTAGCCTTGGTCAACAAATTTTGACTATAATTTTTCCTTGTGTTGAGCTTGTCATTAATTACTAATAAACTAGGAAGTCCTTTTTTGTAGGGAGCTTCCATCTTGCTAAAAAACCTATGTACACTAATGTCTAGAACTTGACACTTTCTCCTAGATGTATGAAAATTTCTCTTGGTCAACACCTTTTTGACCTCTAGTATGGTTTTAGTTCTATCCTCAACCTCTGATTCTTCTAGTTCCTGCTTGTTTTTGGAATTGAGGAACTTGATGAGATCTGTAGCTTCACTGGGCTTATCACCCAACTGTACTTTTATTTTGTCAATAGCTTCGTTAGATATCTCAATCAGTTACTTCTGCTCAAAAATAATTTGTATAGATGGCCAAATTTCTACCATGGGTTCCTCTATCCTTTTCCAAATGTTCTCCTTAACATGGGCCAGGGTATTAGCCATGGCAGACTCCTTTTCCATCTGCTGCAATCTCTGGGAAAGAGTCTCGGATTTTTGCATCTTTTTCATGGGAGAATTCTCATATCTATTGCTTTGTTGTTGTAGGACATTTGCATATTCTCTCAATTTTTTAATTTCTTCTCCCTGTATCGACACGTTTTCCATTGATTGAGCCAATTTAATTAAATCATCTGCAACTGAAGAAGAAAGAGGTGTTGCAAAGGAAGATGTTCCTGCTTGAAGTAGTGATGCAATGGGCACTACATCAAGAGGAAGCACAGAAAGTTGGGAACTCTGTTCTTTCTCTTTGATTAACTTATCCATCTCTACCTCCATTTCCTTAATCTGTGCACTCTGTTCCACTAGGAGCTTCAACATTTCTTCTTTCTGTATTTTTGTTTCTCCTAATTCTTTTGCCTAGGGATCTTCAGTGGCAGGCAGCGTCAATTTCTTTTTCAGGGATGCTATGTCAACATTCTTCTTCTTAATAATATCCCCCATAGTTTTTGAGTTACCAGAATCAAAAACTTCTTTGATCACCATTTCCTCTAAATATTTAATTTTGTTGTCTTTGGCCAGAGAGGAAATTTTCTCCAGTTTGAGCTCTGATTGAACATTATTCAAAGATAGTTGTAGTTTAGAGGCAATAAGGGCAGTTTGTGTGAAGGTTTAATAAACCATTTCTCATGTTTCCCTGTGCATGTCTATCTAATCTAAAGAATGGACATCCTTTGCCTCAAACTCATCCGCTGATTTAGGTTGAGGATCTTGTGCCTGTAAGACCATATGCATTCTCCCTTTCTCTGTGTCATGGGTTGAAATGAGCCAGACTGCTTCTTGAATTGAGCATAGATATTATCATGGAGGGCTTCATTTCTCTATATCTTTGAAATATATCCAGTTGCCTCTGTTTTATAAATGACATTGGTGTATGAGGGGTTGTAGATCGATTCTCTTTAGTGGTTGAATATGATGGAGAATCAATGGTGTTGCTACCAAACTTTAGACTCTGAAGGCTAGAGAGCACAATAGTACCCTATGTTTCCTCCAATGGTGGGAAATCTAACATGAAGCTTGTCTTTGTCTTTTTGGAATAAATCTTGAACTCCTTCGTTAAGACTTCTGTAACTGAAGGAGAGTCCTCCTCTCTTGGAATTTTCTCAGTCTTTTCTCTAGCAATAGGAGTCTCTGAGGCAGTTCTGGACAACACCTGCTCTTCGGCCTCTTGCAATGTGTTCTCTACCCAATCTTGTTGATTCATGTATTTTCAACCTTTGGCCTCTGGGTATGTACATAGGGTGTTGTTTTTTGTTCCACCCTCAGATTAGAAATTACCCCAAAGAGGCCATAAGACCATGTGAAGCTAAGGGGAAAATTCATTTTCTTTAGTAGGAGGTCTACTTCCTCTCTTGTTGCTCTGCTATTATAGATGAATGGTCCTATTTGTGTTTTAATTCTGAATTGAGACTTCCTCTTATCTGCCACAAAATGAATGTTGTCTAATTGGATTATTTGCCTTATGTACTCCAAGGAAAATATCCTCGTAGGAAGGTACTTTGGAAGTTTGTATGGTGGAAACTTGGACCCATAAACCCTGATCTATGTAAATTACTGGTATAAATACCAATCTCCTATCTTCACTTGCTCACTGAGATGCAGCACCTTTTGAATATCCTCACTGATCCTGGGAATCTGCTGACTACTCAACAAATAAGTTGTTGGATATACAAACAGATCTATAAAATATTTGAAACTGTATTCCTTTTAATGTCTTTTGATGATTGAGTTCCAACAGATTATGGACTAAGGTTCACCCTGCTAATTAAGTTTTTGAACTACAAATGGAAACCTGTCTGTCTGGCAGGAAATAAACATGTTATAAGAATGGAAGAGTATATGAACATTCCTTCAGTTAAAAACTGAAGGAATTGTTCACGTATTACATCTGCAAGAAAGCGACCATAGTAAAAAATGACTGAAAGTCCTTCTTGTGTGGAAAGGGTGGATAGAAAGCCTAAAATAGGCTCATCTACCCATTCATCTTAAAAGTATCCAAGTAAGTAGGACAAGACATAAAAGATCTATTTGGTTCTTTGAGGGAATATAAAAAAGGGATAAGGGGGGTCCTTCTTGGGAAGTTGAGAATATTTTGGCAGGAAGACCTCAAAAATCCTGGCTCTCTAGGGAAAAGTGAGTTTTTGATAAATATCTTTAAGAGCCTCAATGGAAAAGGAGTCAAGGATTCACTGTGTGGGACCTGCAACATTTGGTTTATATTTTCAGGGGTAATGGTGAAAATGATTTCACCATTAGAGGAGATGATAACTCTCTTACTTGAGAGATAAGAGGCATGGCACTTGAGGAAGAATTCAGGGAAATAGTAGGATTGGGGAAAGACAAACAAGGTTAGTATAGATTTCCATAGGCCAATCTCATCAGACTGGTCTAGATAGGTATCATGAAATGAGTAGTGTAATTCGAAAAGGTCGAATTTACACTGTGTTTCGGTGATTTTATAATCGTTGTCAACTAAGGGGATATGGTTTATATCCGTAGAGGGAGAGAGCATCAGTTTTACCATAGTGGCATTGGTTTTGGTTTTGGGGGCCATCATGGTAATGGGACGAAATGAAGAGGATGACATACATAATTGAAGAGGGTGATTGTTTATTGGGAGGAAAGAGAGCTTAGAGGGCATTCCTCTATGATCAATAGCTGACCGGATAAGTAGAAAGTAGGGATCGATAATAGTATGACAGCATAAAAATGAGAAAAGAGTGTGATTGTGGGAGGGGGCGAGGCTTTATAGATTTGCAAATGGAGCGGGGCCGTTGGCTAAACAGTTGTTCGGGAGCATTTACTCAGCAACAAGATGGAAGAAATGGGAGGGAATTGCAACGCTTGTTGACGTGGTGGCAAATGATAAGAGGATGGAGGCACAGGACCGTTGGTGTGAAAGAAGTTACATGGCAGTAGGGGAATGGAGGTGGAGCAGAAGTGGAGAGTGACATACCTGGGAATATGGATTATGGAGGGAAGGAGAAAACCCATTTTTGGATGAGGTGTGAGTGGTTTATGGTATTGAGAGGGGGTGCAAAATGCTGCAGTGGTGACACGCAGTGGTGGGACCAGCGAGGAGAAAATCTCTTTTCGTACCCCCCCCAATCGCTAAGGGAAACATGACGGGGGGGTCTAAAAAAGGCTTGGGAGCCGTCGATAAAAGGTAGATTGTGATCGAGTGTGGGAGATGTTCGCATTTTAACGCCAACTACATAACATGTCATATCACGCGCATGTTTTTATACAATAAGGTTCGAACTTGGACAAAATAAAACTATTACATATAGCCTTGCTTAAGATAAATTTTATTTTTCCCTAAACTCATCTAACTAAACCAATTAGGTTGTATTTAGAGGTGAAAACCCTCAGTTATTTTGCCATTTTAAAGGACTAAAAGCACCTACTAAACTAATGTAGCAATTTCATCAATCCAGATTAAATTGTTGGATTAATTTATTCACCTATACTACCTAACCTAATCTTAGCCAAGATTACATTGTTTGGCTAAGTTATTTATTCTAATCTAATTGACATAAATTGAAATTTGCTTGGACATGATTACACGATATGTTTCAAGCAAGAGGAAGTATTGTGGCATTTTGAACAAGCTGCACACAATTTCATGAATTTATTCTTCAAAATTATTGTACTATCAGTGGCACTTCAACTGGCATCACTTTCACATTTTTCCTTTTCTGTGGGGTTCTTTTATCACTTTTTCTTTCTCTATTTTTTTTTTAATATATATATACCCTCTTTTCATTTTTTATTTTCATATATATATATATATATATATATAGGAAATAATTTGCAATATGTAATATTATTTACAATTTGAAATGATGAAAGAAAACATCCAATCATCAGTTGATCCTATAAATTATAGGACCCTAACAGGTCGACTAGTGATGAGACCTCCTATCCTTGTCTGATTCCTTTTATTGTATTTTAATAATTTTTTTCTTGTTTTTGTTTTGTTATGACAAAATATTAGTGAATGGATGGTTGATCAAATCCTTAAGATTTAGGGATGGTATAAAAAGTATTACAATAATTACCTTTTTAGTTTTCCATTTTGCTTCCCATAATTTATTTTTCAAGGAGATCGAAGAATTATAAGAAACTAAAGGGAGATAAAACTCTTCTAGTGGTGATTGAAGAAATGCATTATAAATATCCTTATGAATTTCCAATATCGGGGTTGATTTAAGGTTTTAGGAGTTTTTAGGGGTCTACTTAAAAATTTCTTATAAAACATTCTATTATGGCAATCATTTGAGGAACTTATTACTTTACCATGATATCAAAGGAGAGCTTCAAAATCATACTAAGAAGAATAAATATTTCTAGAAAAAACAAATGTGGTTAGAAATCAACACTCATGAGTAAGGGAACAACAACTGTAACTAAGGAAACAACAATTGCAACCAAGGGAACAACAACTGTGACTAACGGAACAACGACCACGACCGAGGGAACAGCAGTTGTGACTGAGGGAACATCAACTATGATCAAGGGAACAACAGTTGTGACTAAGGTAACAACAACTGCGACCAAGGGAACAACAATTTTGACTAAGGGAACAACAACTGTTACTAAGGAAACATCAATTATTCCTAAGGAAATAGCGATTTCCATCATTTTTTATTTTTTAAGACATCTTTAAAAAAAAAAGTTTTCACAAAAGATATATACATTATGTATAGAATGAAAGAGATTTTTAAAAAATTCTTTAGCTGGTTGTAGCTATGGGGTTACCTCCCCGGTCAGCTATACCCTGCAGATTAGAATCATTACTTACCTCATGAAGAAAAGACTCTCGCATAAGGGGCTAGTGATACAGGCGTAGTCGGTGTCCATTAGCAAGGAAAGAGATGTCAGAACAATCAATCGTAGTAAGTGTCACTATATCGTTTCCATAAACTTTGGTAATCTCGTATGGTCCCAGCCATCTAGTTTGGAGATTCCCTGGGAAATCTTGAAATATGGAATCATATAATAGCACCCAATTGCCTTTTTGGAAATTATTCTTTTTGATGAGTCGATCATGCCATTTGTCCCTTTGCTATTGAATAACAATTGTATGCTGCAAGGCCAATAAGCACGTTTCATCCAGTTCATTAAGGTGTTTCACACATTTTTTTTTACTTCTGTCAAATCCAACCTGACTTCCCTTGTGATTTTGAGAGTCTTAATTTTGAATTGTATCGAAAAAACTGGCTCCTTACCAAAAAAATCGGTATGGTGAATAACTAGTGATGTTACGCCAAGTTGTTCGATAGGCCCATAGGACCTCGGAGAGTTTGGCAGCCTAGTTTCGGCGATTCGCAGATACTATTTTGGTCAAAATTGCCTCTAGAAATTTATTGGTACTTTCCACTTGTCCATTTGCTTGAGGATAGTAAGGGGACGTAACGCTGTGTTTAATGTGATACTTCTCCAAAGTAGCAAATTTTTTGTGGCCAGTGAACTATGAAACCCCATCCTTTGCGATCTCTCTAGGCAATTCGTACTGCACAAACAGTTCAAACAAGAAGTTAATAATTGCCTCTTATGTAGCCTTCGAGATAGTTATTTCTTCCACCCATTTGGTTACATAGAGTGTGTAAACTAGGATATATGTCTTTTGGTTCGACAGTGGGTTAAATGGGCCCACAAAATCCAACTCCCATCTTTCAAAGGGTTCGAGTACAATTTGGGGCTGCAGGGGAATTTCATCAACTTGAATGGGATGACCCATCCTTTAACAGTTATCACATCTCTCGACATATTTCTTTGCATCCTTGAATATTGTGGGCCAGTAATAGCCCATCCGCAACACTTTATGCCCAGTCCTTCGATCAGCAAAATGCCCACCACGGGGTTCGTCATCGCAAGCCTTAAGAATATCATCAACTTCATCTTCTTTGATGTGTTTACTTATGATCTGAAAATGAAGATCTTAGATTACTTTTAAGGTATTACAGAATCATGTGCCTGAATTTGCCTATATTACTTAGTGCAATGGATCGATAAGATTGCGAATAACATAGACAATGAAGCAGTTAAAGAAACATAATAGACAAACACACATAACTGTCCAGCCTTCAGTGGTGACCTCTCTATTATGTCTTCAAGAGCAGAATTTTACAAAGTGTGAGCTCAAATTGAGTCTCAACACAACAGATACAAACAGCAGGAGTTTTGCTTGAATCCCTCAAGCCTCTCTGAGTACACAGACTCTTTCTTTCACTCTCTGTCTAAGTACTACCTCCCTCTGTCTCTGTCAGTTTGTGGCATTAAATCCAATCGGCACTGTCTATTCGTTTCCCCTTCTCGGGCTCTCTGGCTCCCAGCCTCTGTCCATTCGAATCCCCTTCTGAGCGTTAGCAATCATGGCATAACGTCTTCAAGGAAGGTGGCCACCTGTTCTGCGACGGAAGGGACCATCGGGCCTTTGAAATCCCCAAAAATAGCATTCTCTGTTTACACAGAGAAACACTGTAAAACACGAGAAAAATCCACCAAATCATTGTTTATCGGACTTCAAATATTATGAATTCCACCCTATATTCCATCGAGTCCTCCTTTAAATTGCTATCGCATGTCGCCAATGCCCATTCCGTGGTTTCCCTTCGTATTTGAAAAATACATTAAAAACACTGAAAATCCGACGAAATGGCTCATATCGGACCTGAAATGTTATATACTTGCATCTATAAGTCCCATCGAGTCCGGATATATATATCACAAGTCGTGTTTGTATAAGCCCCGCTCCATGGTGTTTCTCCGATGCAATATGGCAATCGCAAGTCGCACAGTCTTCGATCCTTTGTAACCCTTTCCCTTTGTGTTTTGTCGATGCGATATCGCCATTCAACTTGGGTCGTCGATCTACACGCTCGATCGATGGTCCTCGTTGACCACGCTGCTCAATGTCGCAATATTTATCTGGTAGACTCCAATAGCCTCTGTCGATTGAGATATGCTGATCGAATCTGGACCGTTGATCGGCCAGATCCAGCGGCTCCTGTGCATTACTATCCAAGCCTTTGATAGCTATGTTTTTGTTCATTTCTTCGTGTTTTTCACTCTCGATAGTGTAATCCGCCATCTCTAAGAGTTCTTCTTTTGCGATGGTTTTGATCTTTAGAAGACTTTGAAGACTTAGAGGGTTTTCTAGGATCCATTTTGGATCACGCCTTCCCACTGAAAAAGATTTTGGACCACCAAAAGTTGGTTTTCAAGCATCGATCAAGTGAGGATACAGCTTCCTCACTTGTCCAATTTCCATCCTTCGTGCACTGCTTGGTTTTGAACCTTTAAGTCCAATTCGAAGGTACTTAATATCCCCTCTGCGCGTATTTCTCACCTTCTTGTCCAGAACTGTATCTTCCTGCAACTCGTTGAGATATTTAGGCAACAAATCATCAATAGAAGGCAAATGACTTTGCTCTTCAAGATCTTCAATTAATGAAGGTTCAAACAGTCTCAAATTTTCTGCATTAACCACTGAATAAATGTGCATGTAAGCTCGCAAATCAAGGCGAAAAGCGTTCTCACCAATTTTCTCATGTATCTTGAAAGGCCCATACCTTATTGGCTTCAACTTCTTACCTTCACCTTGCATTCTTTCTTTGCTGATGTACAACCAGACTTGATCACCAACTTGGAAGTTATGCTCAATTTGATGCTTATCATGCCTTGCCTTGTACTTGGCCTGGCTCTTTTCCAGCTATTCCTGCACTGCCCGGTGAATTTATTGGATCTATTCAATGAAATTGGTTGCTTTGTCCACATCGCTCTGTCCATCAACTGCTATGTCTTTTCCAAGGAGAAAATCCAAGGGAGACTTTGGTGTAAAACCAAAACAATTCTCAAAATGAGATCTTTGTGTAGGAGAGTGCTTAGCACGGTTTTAAGCATGTTGCACATAACACAAATGTTCATCCCAAAGCTTGGGATGTTTGCTGCAATAACCCCTGAGCAACTTGATCACTGTCCTATTGACCACCTCTGTTTGGCCATCTGTTTGTGGATGAAAGGTTGTGCTCTTCTTCAGTCTGGTATCCATCAATTCCCATAGACTTGACCAAAACTTCCCAACAAATTAGGAATCTCGATCAGATACAATGGAAGTGGGTAACCCAAAATGAACCTAGACATGCTAAAAGAACAACTTCGTTGTTTGTTCAGCTGTAATCTACTTGTTACATGGTATTAAAATACACATTTTGCTGAACCTATCCACAATAACATATAAATAATCATGACCTTTTCTAGATTTTGGCAATCCCCCAATAAAGACCATGGAAACACTTTCCCAAGGATGAGAAGGAACTGGAAGTGGAGTGTACAAGCCTAATTTTCTATTGTTGGGCTTGCTTTTAGCACACATGGTACACCCTTTAATATATCTAGAAACTGTGTCATGCATTCTTGGCCAACAACAGAACCTTTGCAGTTGTGCAACTGTTTTACTTACACCAAAATGACCTGATATAAGAGAAGTATGTGCTTCTCGGATTATAATAACTCTTTTAGTTTGTGGAATGCATAACTTTCCCAAATGATACAAGAGTTGGTCTTTAACATAATATTCCAATTCTTCTACTTGTTTGCCATGACTTAAAGTTGCATATACATCTTTCAAATCTACATCTTGAGCATATTGTTCAATGTAGCTTTCATGCATTACTAAGTTATGCTTAAGTATAGTAGATGCATTTATGATTGGTCTGGACAACATATCTACAACTTATTGTGTGTGCCCTTCTTATATCTGATGACTAGATGAAACAGTTGTAGAAAACCAATCCACCTATAGTGTCTTGATTGCTGCAATTTAGTTTGTGAGTGCAAATATTGAAGTGGTTGATGGTTTGTATGGATGATTGTTTCTTTGCCCATTAAGTAATGTTTCCACTTTTTCACACTTTGTACTAATGCATACAATTCTTTATCATATGTGGGATAATTAACTACTACACAAATTAAATGTCTCAGAATGAAGCATATGGGTTTACCATGTTGCATCAACACTGCTCCCATGGCATAGTCACTGGCATCTGTTTCAATCTCAAATGGTCGTTGAAGATCTGGCAATGCTAGTACTGGTGTTGTACTAATTTTTTATATTTTAAGGTGTCAAAGGCTTTCTGTTGTTTGCCTCCCCATTGAAACACTTTATTCAATATTGTTAAAGCATGTAAGGGAGTTGCAATCAAGGAAAAGTTAGCAATAAACTTTCTCAAATATTGTGCTGCTCCTAGGAAGCTCCTAAATTCTGTAGAAGATTTGGGTTTAGGCTAGTTCACAATGAATTCAACCTTAGAGGGATCTATCTTCAATTCACCACCCCCTACAATATGACCCAAATAATTTAAAGATATTTTGTCAAATTCACATTTTGATAACTTAACATAGAGATTTTCTCTTTCCAAAACATCTAGAGTCTGCTTTACATGCTTCAAATGTTCTTTCCATGTTTTACTTAAAACAAGAATGTCATCTAAATATACAATTACAAAATCATCAATAAAAGGTCGGAGTACATCATTCATAACTCTCATGAAAGTGGCAGGAGCATTAGTTAAGCCAAAAGGCATAACCAACCATTCATACAGTACTTGCTTTGTTTTGAAAGTAGTCTTCCATGCATCTTGTTCTGCAACTCTAACCTGATGGTAGCCACTACGCAAGTCTAACTTGGAAAAGTAAACTTCTTCTTTCAGCTAATCTAATAGATCATCAATGCGAGGAAGAGGATAACGATTCCTGATCGTTATTTTATTCAGTGCTTTGTAATCAATGCACATCCTCCATGAACCATCTTTCCTTCTCACCAACACGATTGGAGATCCGCATGGTAATGTGCTTGGTCTTATGAACCCTTTATCGAGCAGCTCTTGTACCTGCTTCTTGATCTCTGCATTCTCTAAAGTGGATAACCTGTACATTCCGATGTTAGGCAATGGAGCATCTTGCTACAAATGAATATCATGTACTATTTCCCTTTTGGGTGGCAGACCTTTAGGTTTTTTAAATAGGATATCATATTTTGAAACAATTTTTTCTAAATCGGCTTTCTGTTTAGCATCACAACCCTTAAATACATTGGTTTTATCAAGGTTCTTTTCCTTTACAACCATTAGTAAAATTGCTTGCATGAATTTACAATTCTTTTCATCTGCCCTGAGTTTATGAGAGTATAATTATTTTTGAGTTTATGAGCTCTTACAATGTATTCTATTCCATCTTTGGTGAGTTGATACTTATTTTCAGCTCTATAGAAAATGCCTTTTCTATCATACAAGTAAGGACTTCCTAAAACAATAGCACATATATCCAAGGGAACTATATCTAACTCAACCTTATCTACAAATGTTGACCCAAATGCAAATCTAAGTTTACATTGTCCAGTCACTTGCAGCTTTGCTTCATCAGATACCCAACCTAATGGATATGGCTTCTTCTGAGGTGTGGTTAATAATCCCAACTTCTTTACAATTGCTTCAGAAATCAAGTTTACTTGTGATCCACTATCAAATAAAGTATCAATCTTTTGATACTTGGAAATAACTTTAATATGAAAAAGCTCATGTCTTTTCCTCTCATTTTCTTCATTATCAACAAATTGTGCAGAATTACTAGTAGATTCTTTAGATTTTATACCTTTTATGCCTGTGGCTATGGCTGTTGTTTCATCACCTGCGTCTAACCCCAAATCTTTCTGAATAGCAGCAGTAGTCTTCATCTTCTTTCCATTGAACTTCTTAGGTTTCAACTCCAGATGCAAAGACCAGCAATGTGCATCATCATGCCCATCCTTCTTGTAGTGAGTGCATGAAGGTTTTTCTTTCTGTACAGCGTTTGCCTTCCTCTCTTTCCATTTTTGCTTCTTCTTTTCCTTTTTCTTTCTTGCAGTGGGTTTTGATGATCCCCCAATCTCTGGGTTCACATTCTTTCCTCTAACCTCTAGATGTGTAGCCTAAACAGCTACCTCATCTATGCTAGTGGGGTTAAACATGAGAATGGTGTGCCTCAAATAGCTATGCAGACCACCTATATACTTCAACAAAGTTTCAGGTGAGTCTAGAGAAATGCCTAGAATTAAAGCTCTTTTTCTAAATTCCTAGGTATAGCTTTGTAAACTTTTTCCCTTTAATTGGTGAAGATTTTGTCAACTCATCATTACTTTTTGCATATAAGCTAGTGGATAGAATTGTTTTTTAATGGTAGAAACAAATTCACTCCGGGTAGAAAGAATTTTACCATGCTTCTTCAAATCAGCTTGTGTCCTGCCTTCTCACCACACTAGGGCAGTTCCTCCAAGGTGAAGGCTAGCCAACTGAATCTTTCTCCTTTTTGAATCGATGTTCTGCACCCTACAAGATACATCAATCTGTCTAATCAAGTTATTTAGTTTTTTTGCATTTAATTCTCCATCATATATTGAGAAATCAAATTTTACATCTAATTTAAAAAAAGATGTTTTCTTCTTTTTCTTTTTAGGGCTAGAAGGAGGTGTTGATGGAGGAGGCTCTTCCCCTTTCCCTTTGCCTTTTAAATGGGCAACTAGAAGAGTTTCCTCTACTCCTTTGCCTTGTTCGGGTGTTGAGGTGCTTTCACCTCGATCCTTCTTAAATTCCCAATACATTTCTTCCACCATGGCTTTCATGGTCATGAAACTATCCCTAAACTGAGATTTTGATTCCAATGGGACTTCTCCAGCCATTCTCCTCTGAGCGTAGACTCTTCCAATCTTTGGATTAGTCTCAAAAAGCTCTCCTTCTCCTTGTTTGAGCTTTGACCTAGTTAGCATTCAAAAATCCACCACAAGCTTTTATAACCTTAGTAAACCTAAAGCTCTGATACCACTTGATCTGAAAATGAAGATCTTATATTACTTTTAAGGTATTACAGACCCATGTGCCTGGATTTTCCTATATTACTTAGTACAATGGATCGGTAAGATTGCGAATAACATAGACAATGAAGCAGTTAAAGAAACATAATAGACAAACACACATAACACAACAAGCTTAATATGGAGTTCACCCAAAACTCTCGAGATACGTCTCATACTCCAGCCTTCAGTGGTGACCTCTCTATTATGTCTTCAAGAGCATAGCTTTACAAAGTGTGAGCTCAAATTGAGTCTCAACACAATAGATACAAACAACAGGAGTTTTGCTTGAATCCCTCAAGCCTCTCTGAGTACACAGACTCTTTCTTTCACTTTTTGTCTTTGTTTTCTCTATGTCTTAGTACTGCCTCCCTCTGTCTCTATCAGTCTATGGCTTTAAAGTCAATCGGCGTTGTCTGTTCGTTTCCCCTTCTCGGGTTCTCTGGCTCCCGGCCTCTGTCCATTCAAATCCCCTTCTAAGCATTAGCAATCATGGCATAACGTCTTCAGGGAAGGTGGCCACCTGTTCTGCAACGGAAGGGACCATCGGGCCTTTGAAATCCCCAAAAATAGCGTTCTCTGTTTACACAGAGAAACACTGTAAAATACTGGAAAAATCCACCAAATCATTGTTTATCGGACTTCAAATATTATGAATTTCGTCGTATATTCCATCAGGTTTGCCTTTAAATCGCTATCACATGTCGCTAATGCCCATTCCATCATTTCCCTTTGTATTTGAAAAATACATTAAAAACACTAAAAATTCGACAAAATGGCTCATATCGGACCTGAAATGTTATATACTTGCATCTATAAGTTCCGTCGAGTCTGTATATATATATATATATATCACAAGTCGCGTATGTATCGGCCCCGCTCCGTGGTGTTGCTCCGATGCGATATTGCAATATCGCAATCGCAAGTCGTACGGTCTTCGATCCTCCGTAAGCCTTTCCCTTTGTGTTTTGCCAATGCGATATCACGATTCAACTTGGGCCATTGATTTGCGCGCTTGATCGACAATCCTCATTGACTGCGTTGATCGCTGTCGCAATATTTATGAGATAGCCTCCGATTGCATTCGATAGCCTCCACTGATTGCGATATGCCGATTGGATCTAGATCGTTGATCGGCCAGATCCGACGGCTCCTGTGGATTACTATCCAAGCCTCCAATAGCTCTATTTTTTGTCATTTCTTCGTGTTTTTCACTCCCGATAGTGTAATTCTCCATCTCTAAGAGTTATTCTTTTGCGATAGTTTTGATATGTAGAAGACTTTGAAGACTTAGAGGGTTTTCTAGGATCCATTTTGGATCAATGGATTTGAAAATCAAAGCCTGTGTGGAAAGGATATTCGTCAATCCAAGAGAACCATGCACTGCGTTGAACAATGAGCCTCTTCTCCTGGGCCAGTAATTTTCCTACTGCTAGATAATTGGCCACATCCTCATACTAGGGTGTTTTAACTATCCAGACAAACATATGTTCATCCGGAAACTGATCTTCCATGGGTAAATAATCGGCCACTATTGGAACTCCGGACAAAAAATATCCAATGAGATTCTACTTTCCCAGTCAATCCTTTATGGTAATATCAAATTCTTGTAATAACAACAAACAACAAGTTATACGACCATTGCCAATAAGTTTATTAGCTAAATACCTAATGGCAGAAAGATCAGTATATAAAAATATTGGGTATCTTGTTATATAGTGACAAAATTTTATTGATAGAGTAAACAATAGATAAGATTTTTTTTTTGTCACTGTATAATTCCGCTCTCCCTGTGTAAGATTCTCACTAATGTAGTAAATAGAATAAGGTTCTTGCCTTCTTCTTGTCCAATTACAACTCCTATTACAATGTCTAATGCATCAGATGAAATGTGGAATGGTAAACTCCAATTTGGCCCTCGTAACAAAGGGGTTTTTGAGACTAGATTATTAAGATCTTGAAAAGCAACATCACACATGTTAGTCCATTCAAATTACACATTTTTTGTCAATACATACAATGGTGCTGCTATCTTCGAAAAAAATTCTATAAAGCAACGATAATAACCAGCATAGCCAAGGAAACTACGCACCTCAGTTGGTGTACAGGGAGTAAGTAGCTTAAGAATTACTTAAATCTTTATTGGGTCTGCTTGGATACCTACGACAGAGATATAATGCCCTAGAACTATACCTTTTGTCATCATCATATGACACCTTTCATTACTAAGGCATAATCTAGTGGTGATGCATCGTTCAAGAACTTTTTTCCAAGTTTGGTAAGGCTTGCTAAAATTCATTTTGATATGGGGTGAAATCATCCATGTATAGTTCAAGTCCTTCATTGATTAAATCAGAAAAAAATACTCAATATTTCTCTCTTGAAGGTGGTTGGTGCATTGAACAACCCGAATGGTAAAACCCAATATGTAAAGGTTCTCCGTGGACAGGTAAACGTGGTTTTGTCCTTATCTTCAGGAGCAATCTGGATTTGATTGTGTCCACTAAAACCATCCAGGAAAGAGAAAAAATTTCTTTCCAGCAAGAGTATCAAGGACATGATCTACAAATGGAAGAGGGAAGTGATCTTTTTGTTAAGCTTTATTCAATTGTGTAATCCACACAAATTCTCCATCCGTCATTTTTCTTAGGAATGACAACCAACAGTGAAACCCACTGGCTATCAAAGATAGGATATATAAAAATAACACCAAGAAGCTTCTGTAACTCCTATTTTACTATATCCCTAAGGTGTGGATTCAATCTTCTATGTGGCTGGCAGATGGCGCAGGCATTTTTCTCTATATAAATGCGGTGTGTGCATAATTGTGGATCGATGTCTCTCATATCAAAATATTCCCAAGAAAAAGCCTGTTTATATTTCTGGAGTATTTGAGTTATTTTTTCATGTTGCAGGTCATCCACATTAGCATTATTGTTCAAAGTCTTACCACGTTCAATTTTGATGGGAATACTATTATGAATTGCAGTTGTGGGTATATGATCGTTATTCAAAGTATCCAATAGATCTTCTTGGGCCTCATTGTCAAGCATTGCTTGTAACATTTAGCATGTTGGATTCCCAATAGTATAAGGTCAGTTAATAAAACCATTAATTACATCATCCTCAACTTGCCTTTTAAAAGTAAGAGCCTCATCTAAAGTAAGAGGAGAATGCAAATTTTCTTCGTGATATTTTGGAGGAAATGATTGGTAATTATCAATTAGTATGCTAGGTCTAGCAAGGGGGATATAAGATGAAGATTTTAATAGTAGTTCCTTTTGCAATTTTCATATTCCATGTTCAACATCCGATATATGCATATGCAGTTGCCAACCATGGTCTCCCTAATATCAGAGGGTGTCCATCCAACCGATTTCTAGGATTGCTGACCAAAATGTCTACTGCGTACTCCCAGCAATCTATAGAAACAATAATGTCCTCTAGAGTTCCTTATGGTCTAACTAGTGATCTGTCAGTTAATTCCAGCATAATGGAGGTTGGTTTAAATGTTGTGATCCCAAGGATGCCATAAGTTTCTACACTCAAAATGTTTATTACAGCTCCTAAGTCCACAAGGGTATTTGGGAAGTTATGACCTTGAATTTTAATAGTAACTACTGGATTTCCAGGGTCATCATATTTAACAGGTATTTTCTTCCATAAAATAAGATCATAAAGTTTCCCTAACACATGGACTATAGGAGGGTCTTTTGGTTTTCACCCAGGCTTTTAACACAATTATTTAATGGCTTTATCATAGATCAAGACATCCCGAATAAATTTGAGAAGAGGAATTTTAATATATAATTTTTTTAGTTCCCCTACGAGATCAAAATCAAAGTAGACCGTAGGTTTAATTACAGTAAGTCTCTTGGGGAATGGAAGAGAAACATCCATGGTAGACTCTTTCCATTTGGTTGATTTGTTAGGCGTCTATGTTTCGATGACAACTATAATGGAAGGAATGTGTTTTGCTAATGGCTACTCTTCAACAAGATTTTCATTGTCTACCTACCCTTGATTTCCTGTATAGTCCTCTGGAAATATAGTTCGTCCAGATCTCAGTCGCAACTTATTACATTCAAAAGAAGCAAAGCCACAATCTGAGTTTTAAACAATTTCCAAGTATTGGGCAGGTATGTTATTTGGATTAGGATTCGGTTGGGCAGATAACTGAGGACATAATGGGGGTGGACCATTTGGGGGAAACTAAAGTGGACCTTGAAGTGGTGGTTGTGACTGAGGCAATGTCCTGACAAATGGATTGACTGGTCTTGTAGGGAACTGCCAGTTCTGAGACAACATTAGTCCCTATGTAGGTGGGTTTTCCCAATGTGAAGGTATGAGTTATTCAATGGGCTCTGCCATGAAGATGTAGGATATTGTTGGTTTGGCCACGAAGGTCCAGAAAATAATGACTTATCCATGGTTGTGTGGAGTATGATTGAGAATACTAGGTAGTATTAAAAGGTTGTTGGCCCTTCCACATTGATCCAGGAATATGTTGATGAGCATATTGTTTAGAATAAAACAAAGAAGAATTTTGAATAATATCTTGAGGGTGAGTTGTTTACTGCCGTCATTTTTTCATGAGGTACGTTGGCTCGGGATCTTCCTAAGTCTCCCTAAATACAATTTTCAATCCAGGGAGTGAGGGACAACATTCTATTGAGTGATATTTAGTGCATATAGCACATATCTCAACTGTGTCTAGTGGGCACTCTTTGCGGCTATGTTTCTCCAACAGCGGGGACAGAAATAGCCAAGGCATGTTCTACCTCATCTTGGTTTTGCTTCACTTGTAAGACATCCAACTATGTAGTCAATATACTCAAAATATCAATTTTAAAATCTTCTAGGAGATTATCAATTTTTGCTCGAGTCACTCCTCTTGCAGTGCTGCTAGTTCCACTAAGAGGGTCCTGAATCCCATATTTGGTCAGTGTACTTTCTCGTGAGCATCTAATGCATAGTTTTATGATATCATCGTATTATTCCTTGGAAATATCACCTTGTCCCATCAGATTAAGTGTTTTTATCCACTCATCTTTCATTACTCTGATCAAAGCAGTTCTCAATAATTCTCTAAGTAAAGTGGTGTAAGGTGATATTTGTAAATTATATTGAAACCTTTCAACATATTCCTCCAGAGTTTCATCTTCTTTTGACATCATTTTAAATATTTCTTCTTTTAAATCCCTAGATCGATAATAGTCCTGATATTTGGTAAGGAAGGCTTCTTTCATCTGATCCCATGAAGTTATGGTACCACCCCCTAACCCCATGAACCAACATAAAGTTGCTCCATTTAAGGTGGAAGGAAACAATTTAAATTTTTGAGGGTCAGTGGTATAGTCATAACCTCGGAATAAAACATCAAATTCAAACAGAAATGCATCAGGACCCTCAGAAGCCATTCCATGGAAAATTGAAAGATTTTATAATGGGATGGATTTCATTGGTGCATTAACCTGTGGATTAACAATAGGGTATTCTATGGTCGAATTCTGCATTGTTGGTGCTGTATTTTTCATTTGGTAAAAAAATTTCCAATAATCGTCAAGGATTTCTTGATAAGGGGTATTATCTGAAGAGTAATATGTTGCCTAGGTTTTGGACCTTGAGTAGATCTCACAACACTATTTAGGTCAGGAACTTCATATCCTTTCCTTAGAGAGGTTATTATCTAGAACATTTGATAGGATCAATCTCCATGTGAACAAGGGATGGAGGAGATGATGTTATAACTTTATATAGTTTTCCTTCGTGAATTCCAATAACCCTTGTCGTTTCAATACTTGAATCCTTTCCCAAAACCAAAACTTTACCATATACAAAAGAAACTCTATCTCCTTTATCTTCTAAACAAGATATGGAAAGTAAATTCTTTTTCAAACATGGGACATAGAGGATGTTGTTGAGGTGTAGCTTTGCTCCACTTTCTAGCTTCAATGATGTAGATCCAAGGCCCTTGCCTACATAGTTGTTGTTGTATTCTAGCTCCACTGCATGTGATGGTGATTCTCTTGATAGAGCATGAAGTTGTCCACTTTCTCCTGTCATATGTCGTGAGGCCCCACTGTCAATGATCCATGCATTGTCATCAAGTGTACATGTAAGTGCAACAAATAATCCTTCACTCTTGAATCTTCTAGATAGATTGTAGATGATCCTTCCAACACAACTTATTGCAATTTTCATGCTATTGAGTCCCATATTCAAATAAATTTCCATTGAGGGAGTGACCTTTTCTTCCAAGATTGATTTTCCTCCCTTTAATCGATAGCTAACAAAGTGATCTTCACCTATTCTTTCTTTTCACCTTAGATCTGATACCATGTTGAGAAATCAATGCTTATAGGCATTAGGGTTTGATTCCTCCTCCATGATAATTACTTGTTATTTATGTTGGCTTATTTTAATACCATGTTAGATTATCTTACATCAAGAAATTACCAAATTAAATGTATATGAAGACCACAAGAACAAGAGACACAAGATGTAGGCACTCAACTAGGGAAAGACCCCTCCAAGGGGAAAACCTAGTCCAACTTTTCCACTAATAGATTCAAATAAAGATGAGATAATCCACTACCCTTTAAACTTAGACAAAGACCTCCTTCAATCACCAAGTCATCCCTTCCTTCCAATAGATGATCCCTGCCAAAGTCTTCAAATTTCAGCTTCTCATATGCAGCTTCAATCCAGACTTTGTCACCCTAGCTATGGAATTTCAGCCCCAACTTCAGAATTTTGAACCTGCAGTTGATTCAAAAATTTTATCCCCAGTTTCAGTCCAGTAACTTCGCACGTGTGAGAGAGATATGCCCAAAAACTTTGTTCTTGTCTTCCCCAATTTCTTCCTTTTTTCTCCTTAACTTCACTCTTCTTTTCTGCCTCTTTCTCTTAAACGTCAAACTTGTTGAGTGTGGGTGCCAAATGAGTCGAGTTGCCTCTCTATATATATTGCTTTTGTTGGGCCAAACAACCCTAATCTAGGCTGACTTGGCATGGAGGTGACAAATGAAACTTTTGACTCATAAATAAATATTTTTACATGATACAAAAGCCTAAGAAGGGTCTAACAAAAATGGCAATGACTCTATTGAATGATGACAAAACCTAAAAGCCTTCAATGGAGGATTATACCTAGAAAATAAATAAAAGAGCATGACACTCATGCTTCAGGATAATTTTTCTTTTACAATAAATTTATTTTCTCTTTCTTTTCATCCAATATAATTATGAATACCAACATTAGTTACATTCTTCAACACTTTGTAGTAAACACATTTATTAAGTACGTGATTGAGACTAGACATGTACATTTGGCAACAAAAAAGCATGTATTGAGGTACCTGCATGGTACAATTGGATATGGACTCATATATGTCTCAAATGGTAAAGTAACGCTATGATTATATAGATATGACTTGGCAGGGAGTGCAGTATATAGCAAAAGCACATCAAAGTGTCGCTTCAGTTTGGGATCAGGTATGATCTCATGGTTTAGGCCAAAATAATGTTAGTGCCACTCAATACAAAAGATGCATAATATATAATAGCCAATGATGTAATCCATGAATCATTGTGGTTTCAGAAATTACTTGCAAAGTTATTTGATCTAGAGTTAGATCCAAATTTGATATATTGTGATAATCAAAGTTGTGTGAAGCTTCCAAGGAATCTAGTCTTTCACGATAAGTCAAAGAAAATAGATATAAAATACCATTTAATCTAATATATGGTACATACAGGAGCATTTAAACTCTGCTACATATCCACAGATGAGTAGACAACAAACATTCTTACTGAGCCTCTATCTAAATTGAATTTTGAATGCTTCAGAGACAAACTTGGTGTGATGCAAAATTCCCATCCTCATTGAGAGGTAGTTGTGATGTTTCTCCTATGGTTGGAAGATACTCTCCCTCTAGCCAAGGGTTTCCTAGATCAATCATGTGAAGTGAGTGACAGAGTAATAAGTAGCCTGGAACAGATCTTGCCTATGCCATGTGAAGTGGCTAGGTGTGATTGGGACTACTAAGAGAGAAGAAACATCATAAATACTTGTAGTGTAGTCCTGACACCATGGTGGTAGCATTGCCCATACCATGAAAGTGGTTGGGTGTGATTGGGACTACTAGAGGAGAACATCACGGAAGAATACATTACTCACTAAGAGGGAGTGCTTATGTTTTATATAGCAGCAGAAGGTATTCCCTTCCAGGATTGTACAACTAAAATTTTTAACATGTATTTTTGCTTGCAATATCTTATGAGATTGCAATGGTTGATATATGTCAAGTGATTAAATGTATCCCACAAGTGTGATAGAGGTAGTTAATGCTTGATGTGATATTTATAACCATTGCGCTAAATAATTTAAAAGTTGTACAACAATGCAATACATGCATAAATTCTTTATAAACAAAAAGTAAAACAATCACGATCACATATTACATAGAGATTTACCTTGGAAACCTAAATTGGGAAAACCAACAAACCATTTAGAGCTACGCCTCAAATTTTGATCATCAATCATCTTCATTGCTTACAATAAAATAGATATGATCTATGGCATCAAAAATCCCTAATCCATTAACCCTGGATTAAAACACAACCATAGTTCCTTTACTAGAATTGCATTATCATGGACCACAAAACCATGTGCTATAAAACCACCAAAGGTAATAACTATACCAAGAAGAACTTATTAATGAGAACCTATTGATGATTTTTCACAAACAAATTTACGGAATTATTTGCATAAATTTAGGTAGGAGTAAAAAGTAAATATGTTGTTACATAAATATTATAAAAACTAAAAAAATTAACACATTTTCCTCCTAAGATCTTATGAGATTGCATTGGTTGATATATCCCACAAGGGTGATAGAGGGAGTTAATGCTTGATGTGATATTTATGACCATTGCACTATAAATTTTAAATGTTACACAACAATGCAATACATGCCTAGATTCTTAATAAACAAAATTAAAACAATGGAGATCACCTATCGATGGTTTTCACAAACAAATGAGGTAAATAAATGACAAAAACAATCATGAAAACAAGGATGAGGCATGCTTTTTATCTTTTGCATTGCATGGTAAATTAATTTTTGTAACGTCCCCAACCACTTGTAGGGAAACACTACAACAATATCGTTTCTCACAATAGTTGTGGAAGCTAAAAAACTCTAATCCAACCATGGGGTTCCTCAACCTAACAATTTTCCTGTTTACATGTGTGCATTGTCAACTCCAAAAAATCCAGTATTGTGACACATATAAATTATAATCTCCATATTGTACAACGGAAGTGGCAAAAAATTAACCACAGTCATATATAAAGATAATAGTAAAGGTAACATCTCTTTATCTAGCAATTACATATGTGATGAGCCCCAAATTGGGTAACTTATTGGGCTCATTTTGCCTAATTGTCCTTGTTCAATCCTCCATTTTCCATAGATTAAGCATTATTTTTTAGTATGTTTATGTCATTTGAACGAATAAGGGTAGTCACTCTACCTAGGAGGCTAATACGTGCTTATTTCAGGTTTTTTGGACACATGTTGGAGCAAAACCGAGCAATCATGGGCTAGGTGACAGCCAAGCTTGAGGTGAGGATTCGTAGGGGGGTTGTCTCTAACATTAAGTAGCCCTTCCTCAGGATCTCCGCCCTAAACTCCGAGCTCACAGGCCACCAAAATGGATCTTGAAGACAGCGAAGTAGATTTTAGGAAAGGGACTGTCTACTAGCAGTTGGGACATTCGAGTCCCTTCAATTTAGAAGGCCTGCTAGGCCCCTCGTGATGTATAAATAAGAAGGGCTCAGCCTTCGTAGTTTACTTTTGAAACCATTTCATTTTTTGCACTATAGTGTTGTCACTTTCAACTCGTTTTCTTGTAGCCATTGTGGCATAACTTTCGGTGGATGACTATTTTTTGATAATGACAAGCAGTCCTATTTTGTATCAGCTCTAAGTTCTTTATAGGAGTCGTAGCTCTTAGGATTGGGCCAAACAAGAGGGCCAAGGCCTCCTTTATGTATTGTTATCTTTCCTTTATGCATCGTTGTTTCTCCTTTTATGCATTTGCAAAAGTATTTTTGTTAGGCAGATTAAAATGTGTTGATTAACTAGGTCACTATTTATGGTTAGAAATGCTTCTGATGGTTAGAGTAGGTTGGTAGGATCTCAACAGGAAAAAGCTCCAGAAAAATGCCAACAAGCACCTTTGGTTTCACCTCTCCCTCATAGGATCAGGGGCTGGGATCAAAGTAACCTTGTTGTCCCAAACAAAAACATTATTTTTGCTTTGCCATGCAATCACTAGTGTACGGTTTTCATTTACATAAGTTGGTTACATGTTCAAATCTTTGAAATGTTTCATTGCACAGTTGATATATATGATTCCCTTGCAAATAAAGTTGTTGTTCATTTACTTTATTGTTAGCTAGATCAGATTAGGTAGGTATAACTACAACTTTGATTACTTGCAATTCTTTATTGGTTTAGTTGAAAGTGCACGGTGCAGAGCATCTCTACCACTTCTTCATCCACCCAAAACTTCATCAGAACCATATGTTCCATCTCCTAACTAGGTTTCTTGTCTCACGTTTTTCATCTTGCCCACATAACCCTACCTTTTTGTGCAACCATTGTTTCAGCCTTCTTTGTGCCAATTCAGCCATCTACACCTTCTCCCAACTCCATCCACCAGTCTCTGGGCCACTTCATACCCCTTTCCTACCTCCATATCCATTCCTTCATCTTTCCTCACTCATCCATCCTCCAAAATCCCATTCCTGAACATCCTGTAGAAATTTCTGAACATCTTGTAGAAATTCCTTAACATCTTGTAGAACCCCTGCAAACTTCCTATAGAAGCTCACAAATGAGGTTTCTTGATAGCCAAACTTTGTGAAACTCTCTGGAAGGGTGTTAGGGACTCTTTAGGCCCTCTCTGAACCTTCCCGACCTCTTCCAAGCATTTCTCCCCATTGATCCACCTCTGCACAGTCAAGAATAGTGAAAGCCTATGCATGATGAAACTGACGACTTATTCAAAAATACAAAAAGATGTTTTCTTCAGATAGAGGTAGTCTAGACACATTTATTTTACCTTCATAGAAGTAATGGCTTCTCTTTCAGTAGCTTGCATTCTCTTCTTTGCGTCAGTAGGACTAGCTGGTAGAATTAGGGTTTTCTAGGGTTTGTGCTTTCCTCTAGTTTCTCAATTTCTTTTCGCAAACAGATTAGCTTCCTTCAAGACTAGCTTCCATCCATCAGTTAACAAGCTTCTTCTCAAAGCTCATAGAAGTTGGCTTGAGCCCCTATCGGACTTGTGTCAGCTGACCAAGTGACAGCTGTGGCAAGAGCTAGTACTTATGCATACAGCATCGTCGCTTCCAAGTTTGTTACGAACTACCGGGTTGATAAAAGTAAAGAAGGGAGTCCCAGGAGTTGCAGCATTATTGCTGCAATACTGGAGCTCACTAATATGTACGCATACCAAATAAATATTGATAGTATCGTACAAATAATTATGAACTTTGCAACATCAGAACCATACAACTATGGTTCCAATCATAATTTTTTAAACCATTACAACATCATATATAATTAACATAAATATAAATTAGTTTCGTAAAAAAATATGGATACTTATCTAAATTAAAGTAGGCAACTAGATATGGCCTCACCACATTCCACCCAACCATAGATCTCATGGTTTATCAATCTCAACCACAGGTCACCCCCGATTTGGGGTTACAACTCCACAAAAAATGATGAGAACACAAAAATAACAATGCATCCATGGCCAAGGTACCAACCCAATAGTTGTGACTCAAAGCATTACATTCTACTTCCGTGAACTTACACCTAAGTGGCACACCATTCTCTGGGACCTACTAGACCATTTATGATGCCCACCTTGCAGGGGCGCCTTACGATCAACCAAAAACTTCTCATCATAGAACTCCAGGAATTCATGTTGCTTCAAGGGTTTCTAGGCACCCTTCTAGGTCATAACTGGTTCGACTTCCAGTCAATTCCATAACCCAAGTGGTGCAAAATTCTTTGAGACCTACCAGTCCCTCTGTGATGTCCACTTTCCAGGGCTAACCAAACCGCCATCAGAACTCCGTTCGATTCCAAAACCCCACACCGGGTTCACTGACTAGTCCATCACACAAATCATTGGTCAAACCAAGATGCATAAAAATGTCTTCATAATTGTTTGCCTTCTCCTCCCGGAGAAGGCAAATATGCACTTTTTTTATATGCATGGCCTTTTTATGCCATGTGGCACTTATTGAAGCCTCGTGGGCCCTGGATGCCCCTTTTGACCCAACACCAAACACATCAAACTATTTCCTTTTCCATGGAGTTGCACTGCCCCCCATACTCTTCTTTTTGGAGCGGGTTTTACAATCGACCTTTATTTTATTATTTATTAATATACAAAATTTACAATCTTGGCCCTTCTGCCATTTTCCAAAACGACACAAATGTCCCGACGCAAGCTAGCCCCAAAATCCATATATACATATACATAGGCGCATAGGCCTACAAAAATGACTTTGTCTCACTGGCATAGTCATTATGTACATTTGTGTCACTAGCCTAATCTCAATGTGTGTGTGTGTGTGTGTGTCTATGAACAGGGGCATTGCAATTTCCTTCTTTGTGAGATTCAAATCCTTAATTAATAACACAATCCAAATCAGTTCAGACAACACATTCCATGATACGTTACATTAATTTCTTCACATCGCTCTATCCATAACTTCATGTAACCAAGACCTTTTGCAATCTAAAGATATATTGCATCCCTTGGTAACCACCTAAAAGATATTATCGTTAAATTTAGACACCAATTGTTACCATATTTCATTTAAGTATGAAAATTTAAACAAATATTTAAGGCACCCACGTTCAACTTTTTTCTTGATTCATGTCCAAAGCAAGACCCCTTGCCAAAATTTAATTGTGTACTTATTGTATGATAAGCACATCAATATGTATTTTGGGTAGGTACTCACCAATATACACCATGGACTTGTAAAGCATATAGTCCTCAATCATTGAACCCTCAAGTTGTGATCTTTTCCTAACAAATGCTTGCAATACCTCACTAGCAACCACATTTCTCTTGCATGAAATGCAAAGGCATTTATCTATGATTTTTTACAATTGACAAGAGCCTACTACCTCATTCACTTAGATGAGGACACACACACATATATAATTTTATTTTCACGGGAAAAAAAAAATCGCACCTTTTATTTGTAAGAGATAAACAAAGGGTCCATTTTCCCAATGGCCTCTTCTTAATCTCCCTGCTAGATTCTTCAATGGAGCCTAAATTAGAGTGTTTAAAACAAAAAGTCATCAACTGCTAGAAGGCTTTTTATAGCTCTTTCCTTTCATCATACAAAAATCACTCTCTCTAGAGCATTGTTTATTTTGCTAACAAGTTTTAATCATTCCTTGAATTTAATTTACATTCATGAAGGCCCAAAGTGGAATGGTTCTAATCAAAACCATTATCATCATCATCATCACCATTGTCATCAAATCCATCAAATCATCATTATCTACTAGAAGGCCTATTGTAGTGCCGACCTTTCATCATATACCAAAATCACTAGAGTTAGAGAATATAATCCTCAAAATATAGAGTAAAAAGGTAGAATGCAATTAAATGCACATAATAATTTACTAATATGTCGCACAAAAAAACATGAGATATATAAGAGAAGATTAATGCGTCCCAAGGGTCGAATGGAAGTTTCGTTTGTTGGTCATCCTTTGTTTCTTGGACTTTGCATGTGCTTCTATCCATATCCAATTCACTTTTTAGGAGATGGTCTACCTCTTCCTTCTTGTGCATGTAGATGTTTTCAGTAGTCAAAAGAGAGAAGAGTGATCTTTTCTACCAGAATTTCGGAAAAGAGGAAGAAGAGAGTCATTTCTAATTCTTGTTGAGCCATTTAGCCAATTTATGACACTGAGACATTTTCCAACCATATTCCCCAACATACAATAAGTGGAATAGTTTTTGTGCACTAGTTCCCTTTTTTAAACACAATTTCTTAAACAAAGATTAATAGTTGCCTCTTCCCAAGGAAATGGAATGTTTTCCAAACTATTGAGATGTACCCAAACTTTTATAGTAAAAAGGAAAATTTTGAAAATATTGTTAGTTCTTGTAGCATCGGATGGTGTTATAGTCTTGAAACTTTGTGGAGAGGCTAAAACATAAGGTTCTCCAAAACCCAGAAACTCTTTTTGAAAATTCCACCTAGATATGGCTCAATTAAATTAATTGTCCATAATTAAAAACAATTCCTAAGTCTAACTTAAGAAAATGGTTTAATTAATGTAAATTAATTGAGAAAGGTGTGAATTATCTAGAAAATCACATGGATCGACTAGGAAATAATCTCATCCATTGATTAAGATTTAATCATGGCCATTGAAGTCTCAACTAGAGATTATAAGAAGAGGTCTATGGGTAGATGGAGAACATACTCATTGCGTGAGTTCCATGGCAGATCAAACTACCTAGTTGCAAATATTAAGCAAAGGAAAGAAGTTTGAGCTAGAAGGGCGCATAAGTGAGACACATTGTAGATACTTAATGATCAGGTGATCAAGTAGCAAGTTTCAGAGTGGTAGAGACAATGATCCGGAGGGGGATTACTAGTTTCGGACAAGTAGAAGCAAGTGATTGAAGTATTCCACAATGCAACTAGCCCATATCAACTGCAAGGGTCACGCAAATTTTCTGACGGGTCACAATTAGGGTCGCGTGGGTTTTCCCAAAATAGTCGCAAGTATCGTGCATGTTTTCCTAGCACGGTCATGCAGATCGATCAAAATTTGTGAGGGCCTGTGCATGGATTGTATGACCAGTTTTCAGAGGTCGAGGTTTGCTCATGCAAGGAGAGAACGTTCTCTCTAAACATTTTGTCAAATCTTGGTGATTGGATATCAAATTGGACGGCTCAAGACCCTGATACCTTCCTGTTTGAGTTTGTTGTCCTTTGTCGAACTTACGACTATGCTGAGGACGAGCAAAAGTTGAAACTCTTTCCCTCTACCCTCAAGGACGCAGCATTACACTCGTTCATGGGGTTACCTGGAAACAGTATCACCACTTGGGCTCAGATGCAGCAAGCTTTCAATACCAAATATCGGGACTACTGTAGGTCCAAGGAAACCAAGGGAGAAATCTTTCGAATGACCATGGGAAGCGATGAGTCTTTAAAAGATTACGAGGAAAGGTTCCAACTTAGTTATATACGGGCCACATGCACACTTGTCCTGGAATCTCTGAAGCTGGTTCTGCTTCGAGGAGTCCCTGAAGACCTTCTAGACACCCTTCACATGCTGGCTGGAGGGGACATCTACCAACTACCTTATGAGGACATAAATACCGTGTTTAGAAACCATTCTAGGGCAGCCCGGAAGAGAGGTAGGGGGAATCCACTTTCAACTAGTACCACCTTCTCCAAGCATGAGTTTTCTAACCAGATGGAAGACCTCAAAAGTGAGATGAGACAGACTATTTCCATGCAACTTGATACCTTCCGAATTCAGCAAAAGAAAGAGGAAGTTGAGAGGGCTTTGGCCATTTTTTGTCCTAGATCACGAGGAAGCACCCTAAGAATGAGGTCCATTGCAAACCAATAGAGTAATGTTTCGTTTTGAGAGACCACCCACCAACAAATGCCTTACCTTGCTGGAATTTAAAGCCATGTACCTAGGGACTGAGGCTGTACTGAACTCTCTACTTCTCAACCAAAGGAGCCACATGGGCCCAGACCTTACCAGCAGGGGATGCAAGGGACATCCCAAGCTTATTATAACCCCAACCAATCCACTCATATACCTTCTTAGGGCCCCCCTGCTCATCCTTCCTGGTCCGCACCTCCTTCGTGTCTTATCCATCTCCATACCATACTCAACCTACTCCTCATTCGTTTCACTCACATGCCCAGCCACAACCTCAGTGGAATGCACCTCAACAAGGGTGGAGGCCTCAATACAACCCTCCTCCCGCCATTTTGCCTCCACCACCAGCTCAACCAAAACCATTGCCTCCTGCTCCTCCAAGACAACCCCAGATGCCTGCTCAACCGAACCGAAACCCCAACAACAGACAGGCCCAGCAGGTATATACTGGGGAGACAACATGCCCTACCTATGCTGTGGAGGTCCAGGAGATCAACCTCTGATCTGGGAAGGTCCTTCCAGAGCGCCAACCTCCTCCCCTAGAGGAGGAGGAAGAGAAACAGGAAAGTGAACCCAAAGCCATTCCACCCTTTCCTGAACTACTCACAGTAACCACACAACCAACCCAGAAGAGACTGAGCTTCTGGGAGAACTCAAGCAGTTGTGTGTGAAAATACCACTTCTCTGGGCCATAAAAGATGTGTCGATATACAACAAATTGATTAAGGAGAAGTGTTACAGGCACCCAGGCAGGTGAAAGAGAGATGCCTCAACTATCAATGTCATAGGACAACTGTCCGATCTTATGTTGGGGCAAGTAATATGTCCGAAGTATTTGGACCCTGGGAGTCCTGTAGTTGATGTTCACATCAATGGCACCATCATCCCCCACACCTTGATTTATCTAGGGGCTTCCATTAATGTGATGACCGGGGACACCATGCTTAAGCTCAACCTTTAGAGTTCCTTAAAGAAGACCTCGACAGTACTGCAATTGGCAGACCGCTCCACCGTGACTCCCGAAGGGATTGTGGAAGATGTCTTGGTCTCTGTTGACTCTTGGGAGTACCCTGCGGACTTCTTGGTCCTTCAACCAAAGGCAAAACTCAATGGATATCCCCTCACTTTGGGAAGGCCTTGGCTAGCTACTGCGGATGCTTACATTAGCTGTCGAGCAGGAAGCATGACCATAAAAAATGGGCCTATGTCCAAATAGCTGGTCATATACCCTCCTGCCCAACCTCTGCTAGAACATGACTTACCCCTCTGGTTGGAAGAAGGAGATGAGGATGAGGTCTACTCTGCACCATTATGCATAGTGGAGGCCACCAGGGGAGGTACTCAAACCGAGGACGATTTGATTGAGAACTTAATCCAAAATCCTCCTCCCGGTGCACTGCCATTAGAAGAGTTGGTGGAAGATACCTAAGCCAGTGCTTTAGTGGACCTCTGTGTGACTGATCCGACCTCTCCCAGAGTTAAGAATGTGGAGTTTGTCCCTGAAATAACTTTAAAGATCAACTCCTCTCTCTCTCCCTCTCAGGAAAAAGAGCTATGTAGCCTCTTGAACCGCCATTTGGAGGCTTTTGCCTGGAGCTATAAGTAAATGAAAGGAATCCATCCTTCGGTCTGTACCCATCATATTTACATTAAAGAGGATTGTAAACCAGTCAGGCAACCTCAAAGGAGAATGAATCTAGCCCTGAAGGACATCGTTAAAGAAGAATTGCAAAAATTGTTGGATGCAGGATTCATCTACCCCATCTCGGACAGCGAATGGGTTTCCCCTCTGGTGTTGGTACCCAAGAAAAATGGGAAGTGGAGAATTTGTGTAGACTACAGAGAACTGAACAAAGCCACCAAGAAAGACCACTTCCCTTTGCCTTTCATAGATCAAGTGTTGGATGGACTCGCAGGAAAGAAGTTTTTCTCTTTCCGAGATGGGTTTAGCGGGTATAATCAGATCCAAATCAGCCCGGAGGACCAAGATAAGACCACCTTCACTTGTCCATGAGGTACCTTTGCCTACCGATTCCTTCCCTTTTGGCTATGCAATGCTCCTGCCACTTTCCAGAGAGCTATATTGAGCATCTTTGCTGAGTTGGTTCACGATTCGGTGGAAATCTATATGGATGACTTTACTCCTTACGGGTCTAGCTTCCAAGAAGCCTTGTCCAACCTGGGAAAAGTTTTAAACAAGTGCATTGAGATGAACCTGTCCCTTATCCTTGAAAAATGTGAATTCCTAATGACTGAAGGGACCGTGTTAGGTCATACCATTTCTCGCCAAGGATTACAGGTGGATCCTAACAAAATTGCTATCATAAAAAAGGTTCCACCTCCTTAGAAAGTAAGAGATGTTCGGAGTTTCGCGGGATATTATAGAAGATTCATTAAAGATTTCGGTAAGCTAGCCTCGCCATTGTTTGGCCTCTTAGGAAAGGATGTCGAGTTTAAATGGACTGACGACTGTCAAGGGGTTCTGAATGAGTTGAAAGATAAGTTAGTGTCCGCCCCAATTTTGAGAGCCCAAACTGGGCCCTACCTTTCCACATCCACATTGATGCCTCAAACAAAGCCATAGGGGCAGCCTTAGGACAAGTTGAGGAGAAACTTCCATATTCCATATACTTTGTCAGCAAAAACCTGTCCAAGGCAGAAATGAACTATACTGTAACTGAGAAAGAGTTCCTGGCCATGGTCCATTCCCTGAACAAGTTCCGACACTACATCACTGGCTATCAAACATTTGTACATGCTGATCATGCTACAATTAGATATTTAATGAATAAGCCTTATGTAAATGCTCGTATCATTAGATGGTTACTTTTGTTGCAGCAGTTTAATTTGACTATCGTTGACAAACCAGGTAAAGAAAATGTTGTTGCTGACTTCTTATCTAGATTGGATTTGCCTGCAGGTGAAGAAGGAACAGTGGATGACCAGATGCCAGATGAAAATTTGTTTGCTATCTCAGTACGCTCTCCATGGTTTGCTGATATAGCAAACTACTTGGTCTCAGCACAGTTCTCTCCGCATCTATCCTCAAAGGAGAGGAGCAGAATTGTGAGGAAGAGTGCCCCATTCACTTGGATCGGGGGCAACCTGTTCAAACTTGGCCCCGATCAGATCTTGAGGCATTGTGTTAGGGAGGAGGAAGTCTTTGACATCCTCCTAACCTGTCATGATGGACCCTGTGGAGGTCATTTTGCAGCAAAGAGGACTGCCTTCAAAATTCTATAGGCAAGCTACTATTGGCCCACTCTTTATCAAGATGTCAGAAGATACATCAACCAATGTGACCGATGCCAGAGGATGGGGAAACCGATTCCAAGGGACGAAATGCCTCTCCAACCTCAAGTGACCCTCAGACCATTTGAGAAGTGGGGCATGGATTTTGTGGGTCCCATCAACCCTCCTTCGAGGCAAAGGTCTCACATCATTGTGTGCACTGACTACCTGACAAAGTGGGCAAAAACCAAGGCAATCAAAACAGCAACAGAAGAAAAGGTGGCTGAGTTTTTAAGAGAAAACATCTTCTACAAATTTGGCTACCCAAGAGAATTAGTCACCGACCAAGGAAGCCAGTTGACCTCCAACTTAATTGAAGACTTGCTCGCTCATCACAAGATCAAGCATAGGACTTCCACCCCATATAATCCTCAAGCAAATGGGTAGGTGGAAGTCACTAATAGAGCATTAGAAGGGATTTTGACTAAGGTGGTGAGCCGCAGTAGAAAGGATTGGGCAGATCGCTTGGTTGAGGCCACTTGGGTCTACAACACCACTTGGAAGACCACAACCAGTTTCACACCTTATGAGCTGGTCTACGGGAAGAGAGCTCTACTGTCAATCGAGTTCGAGTACAACACATTGAGGATGGCAGCTCAATTGGACCTAGATCTCAGCGATGCTCATCGTGAAAGGTTATTGCAACTGAATGGGTTAGATGAACATCGAATGCAGTTCCTTTTTCACTCAGAAGTGGTTCAACTTCAGAGGAAGATATGGCATGACTAGCACCTTAATGAAAAACAATTCCAGACGGGAGATTTTGCGTTGTTGTATGACTCCAAACATAAGGATTTCAAAGGGAAGCTGAGGACAAGATGGCTAGGACCATATGCAGTGGAGAAGGCAATGACAATAGTTTCGTCCTTATCCGGACCATTGATGAAGAAGCCATCCCCATGCTCGTCAATGGGCATCGACTGAAGATCTACAGGAAACCCCTTTCGAGGCAGGAGTTCATTGAAACTGTGGAAAAATCAGTGCTGGTAATAGAGAAAGGTTCTGCCTCTGTTCCGGCCACATCTTGATCATCAAAAATAAAAAAATAAAAATAAATAAAAATGAAAAGATCCTTGGGTGAAAACCTCTCTGAGGCGCCCAAGGTAGATAGTAGGGGTGAAAACCTCATTGAGGCGCCCCTACTGTCTCTCGGAAAATAAAGAATTTGAATAAAAAGACCCTTGGGTGAAAACCTCTCTGAGGCGCCCAAGGCAGATGGTAGGGGTGAAAACCTCCTGGAGGCGCCCCTGCTGTCTCGCTCTAAAAAAAATGGAAATAAAAAATAAAAGAGAAAAAAGAATAAGAAGAAAGAAACAAAGAAAAAAGAAAGAAGCAAGTTTAATCCCTGAAGAATTGTTGAAGGTTGCAGGAATACAGTGCAGAAAAGAGGCCTCCCAAAACAAGGACAGGGGTCTGTACCAAGTTACCAGGCATCCTCACATACACTCCCTCCATGGACACTCATTTTTTTTCAGGATTCGGACACAATCTGGTCGAGGTTCAACCTTCTACAGGAAGTTTCAGGACTTTCTACAAGAAGTTCTGCATTTCTACAGGAAACATCCTGTAGAGCCTTTGGGCAGGCCAGAATCGATTCTAGAGAGGGATTTGAAGCTTGAAATCTGTTGACGAGGCATGCAACCACTCTTTTCTTCCATCCTCCACTTGTTTCATCTCCTTCCACCACCATTGCAACAGTCTGGTTGAATATTCCTGCACAGTCATCCAAGAGTCCTGTTCCCTCAAATTAAAATTTGTGTTTTTTTCAAGTGACAAATCAAGCATGCAGAGGCTCGCACACTTTACCTGTCAAGGCTCCATCAGGACCCTTCATCCGTGAACGCAACCATGATCGTTTCAACATGCATCCCAAGAGCAGAAACGACTACAGGATGTCCTACAGGAATCCTGTAGCAGTTGATCCGGCTGGAGCACATACTATGGAGACACCAGTAGCTCAAATCAAACGAAGCCGGTGTATGCAGCATTTACCACCAGAGGGTCGGGTCCCGAAGTCTTGTATCTAGCATCAGCCAATGAAAAAGGAGCTCCAGCACCCATGCACGAAGCAGCAGCAAGAAAATCCAGCATTCCACGTCCCGAAGCCTGCAAAACACGTCCACGGCCACACAGGTAAGTGTCCAACCTTATTTGTTGAATTGCATGAACTATACTCTAAAATTTGCATGACTATGAAATGGGCAGATTTAAAAAGTTTGGTGGCCAGTCAACTGGCCACCCACAGCCAGTGGGATGGCCTCGTGGGATCCGAACGAGCTCGGTTATGCCAAAGAGACGGGCAGTTGACACGTGGGAAGTGTCCGGTCGGGGAGAATTGACAGTGTGACAGAAATGGCGGAGATGAATGGCAGAAGGAAGGATTTGGCGGTCAAAGACACATCGAAGAATTATGGCTGTGACATTGGCTAACTGATTGGCCTGGACAGCTCACCCCCGTGTCATGAATGGCGCAGTAATTCAAATTTCCCGGTCGAATAACTCACGGTGAACCGCTGTCATTTGCAATTGCAACCATTTTTGCAGCAAAGTACGCGTCCTCCTCCTCTGCAGTTTGTTAGCCCGAGCTTCTCGGCCTGTTCCAACGTCCTTCTGCGTCTCAGACTTGTCCAGAACCATCGTGACGTCCTCCAGAAGCCGGAAAAACTTTCTACAGGAAGGAGCGCTACAGGAAACCTGGCATAACGAAGAAACCTGGACTGTCTATGTCGAGGGTGGCAATTCTCAGAGAGGTAGGCCCGAACACACCATTCCCATGCATGATATTTCAAACGGTGGTGAATTCGACGTGCTGGGGTAGAAAAATTTAAAAGCAAGTCTATCTGTGAATCCAAATAGCAGTTTACTTGTGGTTGCATGTAATTTTATTCCTTGGTTTGCGTCCAAGATTTTCTCCACGAGTCCTAAGGAAAATTCCTCCTGTAGAGAAGTTGAGACTATCAAGGCTAACCGGTGAAAAAACTGTGAATTTTACATGATTATGTGTATGTTAGAAATTTATCTCTGCACTCTGTTTAGGGAAACACGAGTCATCCTTCTGTACACGGGCAGTCGAGTTTTAAAACCAGGGAATTCATACGAAGTGGCTTAGAGATAATGTTTTCAACGTTCTGAGGAGGGAACACACATATAATTCCCTTTCTGCTAAAAACACAATCCAAAACAGAGTATTTTTCACCATGCCAGGAGGGTTTATCAGAAAGAAACCCTCGAACTCCAAGAAACTGCGAGAAACTCCTGAGGTGGTAGACTTATTTTCCCGTGCAAACTAGATGACCTTCTTTGACAAAATTCAAGGTCACGATGATGAAATAACAGAGGAATTCCTAAGGTCCCTGAAGCCTAAATCAAAGACACTAGCCACTGTCAACTTCAGAGGGTTGACCCTAAAGCTCACCCCACAACTCATTACCAGAGTCACTGATTTACCAATGGGGGTACCCTAGGATAAAGAGGAGAGGAAATTGGGTCAAAAGGCTAAAAAGGAATTCTTCTTACGAGAGAAACAATTTTCAGAGGATAAGAATGGGGTCCGAAGAACCAGCCTACAGCCATTTTGGAATGAAGTCAGCCTTCAAATTATGAAATATATTACCTGTGAGGGGCGGTTCAGCATCGCATATGGTTACCACTTCCGTTTACTAACTGAACTCAAGAATCAAATGGATTTGCCCACAGAACAAAAGTTGAGCATCCCCTACTTCCTCCTGCAATCCTTGATTGAGTGTGCCACAAAGCTGAGGGAGGGGACACCAGACCAGCTGGCCCATCATGGGCTTATCAAGCTCCTAGTAGAAGATGCACTCCATACCTACACTATCCCTCTCTCCTGGGAAATTTTTCGAAATATGTCTGAGGATGATGACATCCGAATTTTGGCCGAGGAACTCACTTCCTCCAGCAGCAACGAGAAGGAGCAAATTGAGGCAGAAAAGAAAGCCAAGGGTTAGGAAACCCCGAGCAAACCACCAAAGCAAGGACAGAAAGAGACACGACAGAAAGGCCAAGCTGCTGAGGCCAAAACGGTGGGTGGAAAAATGACACAAATACCCAAGGAGAAGAGATTGCAGAGCAAGGCAGAAAGGACTGAAAAAAGTCAAAGCAAGTGAAGGCACGCCTAACGCAGCCACAGCCAAGATAAACAAGAAAGCACCCCCAACCAAGCAGGCCAAAACAGTGCCAACTGGTTCTACAGGAAGCCAGAAGGCCATTTCTACAGGAAGTCCAAAAACTACTTCTACAGGAAGCCAGAAACCAGTCAGCATAGGACTTTCTACAGGAAGTCCGAAAAAGGGGAAAGGGAAGGAAGAATCTCCTGAGGTTCTAGGTAGGGAGGCAGCAGCTATGTTGGTCACCCTTAGCACATCTCCAAAGCAGAAAGAAAAGCGGAAGAGGGAGCCTTCCATGTATTTTAAGGCGAGGAGAAGCACGAGGATTAAAACTAGTAGACCAAAGGAGAAATAGTCCAAAGGACCAATTACAGTTGAAGACACCCCATCCAAACAAAAGACATCCATAACATATGAGCGGGGAAGCCCGAAGATATCCACATGGAAAGAAAGGATGGAGAAATTGAACTCGAAGGCCTCTCTACAAGATGCCAAGGCTGCTCTACAGGAAACCTTGGCTACGCTGAAGGAGACCGAAAAGATGGAGGAAAAAGCAGCCAAGTCATCACAAGAGGAAGAGAAGGATGATACCATTATGGAACCAAGTCCCCAGCCTAGCTTGGGCTCTTATTATAACTTCTTAGAGGCTGGGAAAATCATTCCTCAAAAATTCACAGTGCCACTTTTCCTAGCACTAGAGGCAGAAAGAGTAAGGACCCACACTTGGATGAAGATCACTAAATCAAAGGGGGTGGCAGATATAGGTCCTCTGGAGGAAAAGCTCAAGGAGGCCCAAAGAGAATTGGCAAGGGTATGGCATGTGGAGAGCTACCAGCAGGCCAAGCTACGAGAAGAGAATGAGTTTCTTAGACAGCAACTACAGCTACCAGGACAGGGGAAAGAAGACAGGCCTCACCTCTTGGGAGAACAACAACAACAGGAGGAGGCCACAACAACCAAGGACACCACAGAAGAGCCTTAGAGAAAAGAATGAATGCAAGCTGAGCTTAAGGCACTAAACCGACAACTACAGGAAAGAGAATTGCAAGCAGGCCTAGAGATATAGTCTCTAAAATAGCAGATACAAGAGAAGGAGGCCCAACTGGCCTGCATGGCCAGTTGGGTAATGGAAGCTCTGCAATGTAGGCAGTCGGGCAAATCCTACCCCCCATAACTCAGGGATCAGTGGCTACAATTTCAGATCAACACTTTGGCACAGAGGGGTATCACTCAAATCCAAAACCCTCAACAATTCATGGCTTTATGTAACAACAGTTCGTCAGAAAACAAGGCCAGGCTATCAGAGTTCTACCTTCATAATTTGGCCCTTCCCAACATGACCTCGTGGGACCCCAACACAGCAGTAGGGGACATGTAGCTTATGGCCATGACCTCATGGCTAAACCATGAAGAAAAGAGAGCGGCAGAGATCAGAAATGTCATGGACTGGGAACTATAGGAATCACTACTGATTAGAGAAAAGCCAGGGGACCCCTCAGCATTGATATCCACCCACCAGCACCTAGCAACCAACTCTCAGGCCCTGTTAGAGTACATGGATCGTCAGGCTTAGGCCATAGCACATTTTGAGGACATGGAGCGACTATTGGGGACAACTGTGTTCATGCTTGCACCCGTAGGTGGAACACATTGTCCCACAGCCTCAAAATCAGGGAATACCACACTCCAACTAGAATGAGGGAGGCCTTGGCACGAGTGCCTCTCTACAAAAAGTCTATGCAGAATCTTCAGGCCAGCTGGATACGCCTCAAGTTAAGTCCACCTTTGCTTTTGGGTTTGCTAGAAGGAGGCACAAAAGAAGAAGAGCATAAGCAGTGGGAAGAGGTGGAAAGGAAGGTCGGATTCCATGACAGTGAAGAAGATATTACTTCAGAAGCCTGGGATGTGAGGGAGGCGATCAAAGCAATTAAGGATGAGGAGCTAGACTAGTTGCTCAGAGGATGAGCAACCCATTTAGCAGGGGGGTGATGATGAGCCCCAAATTGGGTAACTTATTGAGCTCATTTTGCCTAATTGTCCTTGTTCAATCCTCCATTTTCGATAGATTATGCATTATTTTTTAGTATGTTTATGTCATTTGAACGAATAAGGGTGGTCACTCTACCTAGGAGGCTAATACGTGCTTATTTCAGGTTTTTTGGACACATGTTTGAGCGAAACCGAGCAATCATGGGCTAGGTGACAGCCAAGCTTGAGGTGAGGATTCATAGGGGGGTTGTCTCTGACATTAAATAGCCCTTCCTCGAGATCTCCACCCTCAACTCCGAGCTCACAGGCCACCAAAACGGATCTTGAAGGCAGCCAAGAAGATTTTGGGAAAGGGACTGTCTACTAGCAGTTGGGACAGCCGAGTCCCTTGAATTTAGGAGGCCTGCTAGGCCCCTCGTGATGTATAAATAAGAAGGCCTCAGCCTTCATAGTTTACTTTTGAAACTATTGCATTTTTTGGACTATAGTGTTGTCACTTTCAGCTCGTTTTCTTGCAGCCATTGTGGCATAACTTTCGATGGATGACTATTTTTTGATAATGACAAGCAGTCCTATTTTGTATCAGCTCTGAGTTCTTTATAGGAGCCGCAGCTCTTAGGGTTGGGCCCAACCTGAGAGCCAAGGCCTCCTTTATGTATTGTTATCTTTCCCTTATGCATCGTTGTTTCTCCTTTTATGCATTTGCAAAAGTATTTTTGTTAGGCAGATTAAATTGTGTTGATTAACTAGGTCACTGTTTATGGTTAGAAATGCTTCTGATGGTTAGAGTAGGTTGGTAGGATCTCAACAGGAAAAAGCTCCAGAAAAATGCCAACAAGCACCTTTGGTTTCACCTCTCCCTCATAGGATTAGGGGCTGGGATCAAAGTAACCTTGTTGTCCCAAACAAAAACACTATTTTTGCTTTGCCATGCAATCACTAGTGTACGGTTTTCATTTGCAGAAGTTGGTTACATGTTCAGATCTTTGAAATGTTTCATTGCACAGTTGATATATATGATTCCCTTGCAAATAAAGTTGTTGTTCATTTACTTTACTATTAGCTAGATCAGATTAGGTAGGTATAACTAAGAATTTGATTACTTGCAATTCTTTATTGGTTCAGTTGAAAGTGCACGGTGCAGAGCATCTCTACCACTTCTTCATCCACCCAAAACTTCATCAGAACCATCTGTTCCATCTCCTAACTGGGTTTCTCGTCTCACGTTTGTCATCTTGCCTACATAACCCTACCTTTTTGTGCAACCATTGTTTCAGCCTTCTTTGAGCCAATTCAGCCATCTACACCTTCTCCCAACTCCATCCACCAGTCCCTGGGCCACTTCAGACCCCTACCTCCACACCCATTCATTCATCTTTCCTCACTCATCCATCCTCCAAAATCCCATTCCTAAAGATCCTGTAGAAATTTCTGAACATCCTGTAGAAATTCCTTAACATCCTGTAAAACCCTTGCAGACTTCTTGTAGAAGCTCACAAATGAGGTTTCTTGATAGCCAAACTTTGTGAAACTCTCTGGAAGGGTGTTAGGGACTCCTTAGGCCCTCTCTGAACCTTCCCGACCTCTTCCAAGCATTTCTCCTCTTTGATCCACCTCTGCACAGTCAAGAATAGTGAAAGCCTATGCATGATGAAACTGACGACTTATTCAAAAATACAAAAAGATGTTTTATTCAAATAGAGGTAGTCTAGACACATGTATTTTACCTTCATAGAAGTAATGGCATCTCTTTCAGTAGCTAGAGGTAGTCTAGACACATGTATTTTACCTTCATAGAAGTAATGGCATCTCTTTCAGTAGCTTGCATTTTCTTCTTTGCGTCAGTAGGACTAGCTGGTAGAATTAGGGTTTTCTAGGGTTTGCGCTTTCCTTTAGTTTCTCAATTTCTTTTCACAAACAGATTAGCTTCCTTCGAGACTAGCTTCCATCCACCAGTTAACAAGCTTCTTCTCAAAGCTCATAGAAGTTGGCTTGAGCCCCTAACGGACTTGTGCCAGCTGACCAAGTGACAGCTGCGGCAAGAGCTAGTACTTGTGCATACAGCACCGTCGCTTCCAAGTTTGTTATGAACTACCAGGTTGATAAAAGTAAAGAAGGGAGTCCCAGGAGTTGCAACATTATTGTTGCAATACTGGAGCTCACCAATATGTATGCATACCAAATAAATATTAATAGTATCGTACAAATAATTATGAACTTTGTAACACCAGAACCATACAACTAGGGTTTCAATCATAATTTTGTAAACCATTACAACATCATATATAATTATCATAAATATAAATTAGTTTCGTAAAAAATATGGATACTTATCTAAATTAAAGTAGGCAACTAGATATGGCCTCTCAAGGTTCCACCTAAACATAGATCTCGTGGTTTATCAATCTCAACCATAGGTCACCCCCAATTTGGGGTTACAACTCCACAAAAAATGGTGAGAACACAAAAATAACAATGCATCCATTGCCAAGGTACCAAACCAATAGTTGTGACTCAGAGCATTACATTCTACTTCCGTGAACTTACACCTAAGTGGCACACCATTCTCTGGGACCTACTAGTCCATTTATGATGCCCACCTTGCAGGGGTGCCTTGCGATCAACCAAAAACTTCTCATCATAGAGCTCCAAGAATTCATGTTGCTTCAAGGGTTTCTAAGCACCCTTCTAGGTCATAACTGGTTCGACTTCCAGTCAATTCCATAACCCAAGTGGCGCAAACTTCTTTGCGACCTACCAGTCCATCTGTGATGTCCACTTTCCAAGGCTAACCAACCCACCATCAGGACTCCGTTCGATTCCAAAACCCCACACCGGGTTCACTGACTAGTCCATCACATAGATCATTGGTCAAACCAAGATGCATAAAAATGTCTTCATAATTGTTTGCCTTCTCCTCTCGGAATAATAATTAATCATGGTCCAAATATGCACTTTTTCTATATGCTTGGCCTTTTATGCCATGTGGCACTTATTGAAGCCTCATGGGCCCTGGATTCCCCTTTTGACCCAACACCAAACACATCAAACTATTCCCTTTTCCATGGAGTTGCACTGCCCCCCATACTCTTCTTTTTGGAGTGGGTTTTACAATCGACCTTTATTTTATTATTTATTAATATACAAAATTTACAATCTTGGTCGTTCTGCGATTTTCCAAAACGACACAAATTTCCCTACGCAAACTAGCCCCAAAATCCATATACACATATACATAGGCGCATAGGCCTACAAAAATGACTCTATCTCACTGGCTTAGTCATTATGTACATTTGTGTCACTAGCCTAATCTCAATGTGTGTGTGTGTGTGTCTGTGAACAGGGGCATTGCAATTTCCTTCTTTGTGAGATTCAAATCCTTAACTAATAACACAATCCGAATCAGTTCAGACAACACATTCCATGATACGTTACATTATTTCTTCACATCGCTCTATCCATAACTTCATGTAACCAAGATCTTTTGCAATCTAAAGATATATTGCATCCCTTGGTAACCACCTAAAAGATATTATCGTTAAATTTAGACACCAATTGTTACCATATTACATTTAAGTATGAAAATTTAAACAAATATTTAAGGCACCCACGTTCAACTTTTTTCTTGATTCATGTGCAAAGCAAGACCCCTTGCCAAAATTTAATTGTGTACTTATTGTATGATAAGCACATCAATATGTATTTTGGGTTGGTACTCACGAGTATACACCATGGACTTGTAAAGCATATAGTCCTCAATCATTGAACCCTCAAGTTGTGATCTTTTCCTAACAAATGCTTGCAATACCTCACTAGCAACCACATTGCTCTTGCATGAAATGCAAAGGCATTTATCTATGATTTTTTACAATTGACAAGAGCCTACTACCTCATTCACTTAGATGAGGACACACACACATATATAATTTTATTTTCACGGGAAAAAAAATCTCACCTTTTGTTTGTAAGAGATAAACAAAGGGTCCATTTTCCCAATGGCCTCTTCTTAATCTCCCTGCTAGATTCTTCAATAGAGCCTAAATTAGAGTGTTTAAAACAAAAAGTCACCAACTGCTAGAAGGCTTTTTATAGCTCTTTCCTTTCATCATACAAAAATCACTCTCTCTAGAGAATTGTTTATTTTGCTAACAAGTTTTAATCATTCCTTGAATTTAATTTACATTCATGAAGGCCCAAAGTGGAATGGTTCTAATCAAAACCATTATCATCATCATCATCACCATTATCATCAAATCCATCAAATCATCATTATCTACTAGAAGGCCTGTTGTAGTGCCGACCTTTCATCATATACCAAAATCACTAGAGTTAGAGCATATAATCCTCAAAATATAGAGTAAAAAGGTAGAATGCAATTAAATGCACATAATAAGTTACTAATATGTCGCACAAAAAAACATGAGATATATAAGAGAAGATTAATGCGTCCCAAGGGTCGAATGGAAGTTTCGTTTCTTGGTCATCCTTTGTTTCTTGGACTTTGCATGTGCTTCTATCCATATCCAATCCACTTTTTAAGAGATGATCCACCTCTTCATTCTTGTGCATGTAGACGTGTTCAGTAATCAAAAGAGAGAAGAGTGATCTTTTCTAGGAGAATTTTGAAAAAGAGGAAGAAGAGAGTCATTTCTAATTCTTGTTGAGCCATTTAGCCAATTTATGACACTTAGACATTTTCCAACCATATTCCCCAACATACAATAAGTGGAATAGCTTTTGTGCGCTAGTTCCCTTTTTTAAACACAATTTCTTAAACAAAGATTAATAGTTGCCTCTTCCCAAGGAAATGGAGTGTTTTCCAGACTATTGAGATGTACCCAAACTTTTATAGTAAAAAGGAAAATTTTGAAAATATTGTTAGTTTTTGTAGCATCGGATGGTGTTATAGTCTTGAAACTTTGTGGAGAGGCTAAAACATAAGAGTTCTCCAAAACCCAGAAACTCTTTTTGAAAATTCCACCTAGATATGGCTCAATTAAATTAATTGTCTATAATTAAAAACAATTCCTAAGTCTAACTTAAGAAAATGGTTTAATTAATGTAAATTAATTGAGAAAGGTGTGAATTATCTAGAAAATCACATGGATCGACTAGGAAATAATCTCATCCATTGATTAAGATTTAATCATGGTCATTGAATTCTCAACTAGAGATTATAAGAAGAGGTCTATGGGTAGATGGAGAACATACTCATTGTGTGAGTTCCATGGTAGATCAAACTACCTAGTTGCAAATATTGAGCAAAGGAAAGAAGTTTGAGCTAGAAGGGCGCATAAGTGAGACACATTGTAGATACTTAATGATCAAGTGATCGAGTAGCAAGTTTCAGAGCGGCAGAGACAATGATCCGGAGGGGGATTACTAGTTTCGGACAAGTAGAAGCAAGTGATTGAAGTATTCCACAATGCAACTAGCCCATATCAACTGCAAGGGTCACGCAAATTTTATGATGGGTCACAATTAGGGTTGCATGGGTTTTCCCAAAACAGTTGCAAGTATCGTGCATGTTTTCCTAGCACAGTCATGCAGATTGATCAAAATCTGTGACGGCCTGTGCACGGGTTGTATGACCAGTTTTCAGAGGTCGAGTTTTGCTCATGCAAGGAGAGAACGTTCTCTCCAAATATTTTGTCAGATCTTGGTGATTGGATATCCAATTGGACTTCTGTTGATGGTGCTGGACCGGCCAACATTCAGGGGATCACCCTGGTATGAAGTCCCAACTAGACCTCACATTGTTTGGTGTGGGAGTCCCATCTGGTATGATGGCACGATTTCCATTGTCTTAAGGATTTGCCTCGACTCTTGCTTGTCAGCACAGGAGAGTGGTCTACTTTTCCTTCGAGAAGTGAGGTTCGCATGCCTAGTGAATGCTAGTGTACTTGTGTCAATGGTTCTTTCACTATAAGGGCAGAGGATGAGAGTGAGTCCCAAGTTGGTTAGGATGAAGTCCCAACTCGGCTAGGAACACACAACACAACAGGACGTGCATAGATTTCGGAGGAGTGGTCCACACGGATGTGACTGTCACAACACACAAGGTAAGATAACACGTACAACACTCAACGGATGAGTCCGAACGAGTGCAACGGTTGTTACAACAAGCTTCATGTGAAAGCGTTGTCTGATGTTCGGGGAGATAGCCCCCACAGGCGAGACAGCGTTAGTAACATATATAACACATTTCCATTAACATATTATGTATTACAACAAGTGAAATAGTTCAAGTGTTCAACACAAGTTAAAGCAACATGCATTACAAGCGTTCAATATTAGTCTTACAACAGTTACAATACATGTGTGAAAGCATGATGGCTTATTAGCTGACTTCTTAATTAAGCGAAAGTTCCAAGACACATCGTTACACCATACATCACTAACCTCGTGAGCAGGGCGTCGGAGCCACTACTTACTCCTCAAAGAAAATATTACAAACTCTCTTGCCTATGTGGGAGGAGCTGAGGTGAAAAGTCCTTTTCATGTACAAATGAGGGGGCATTTATAGCCAAGGGTGAAACTGCCCTTTGTGGTTATTCGACTACCCTCATGATTGTTTGACTTCCATGAATTTTCGACTTTACATGACTCTTTGTACAACAAGTGGGTCTCTTGGACTTCCACGTTACATTACATTGACTGACAACATAACCCATAGTAGAGATGTGGGCAACATGACTCATGACATGACTTGACGTGAACGTGTTGGTATAGTCGTGCTACTGCTGGAGTGCATGTCGAGCTACAATGCTACTAGGTGATGGATGTCTTCATGGTGTAGCACAACTTCAGCTCCGCATGGAAAAGTGCGCAGAGTCTTTGATGTTATTTGGTTCGCTCGATGATGCTTTGGCATGATGTTCCTTGCTTCCATGTTGGAAGGCTTGATAGGCTCATCTGTTCGCGAAAGGTGCATGGTCATCCACTCGTCCATCCGCGAGCACATCTTGCATGTTTGCTCCTCCGTTCAGCCGTGAACACATCTTTGCATGATTATCTGATTATCCGTTCGCGAGCACATCCCTTCACATGCATCGTTCGTTCGCCCATTAGGGAACCTGTCCTTCTGCATGTGCTCCCTTCATTCATCCCGTTCGTTGTCACACCATGTTTGTTAGTGTATCTGTGCCTGTAGTCACTCATGATGAGATGACATCAATCCAAAACCTCCTAGTCTACTGTGACACGTGATCATTTCAGATGCAAGTGATTGGGAGAGGCAGCAAGGTTGCGAAGTGGGATGATGGCTCCGGGCACTGCTGATGAAAATTGTGCAAGAGTCACTGAGTGATGAATATGGGCAATCCAAATCGACAATGACTATCCGCGAGGTTCATCTCAGCTGGAAGGAAAAAATGTGCAAATTTTGGGAGGGACAGTCTGGGCTGTAGGAAAGCAAGGCAAGCAGAATCTACGCAGTTTCTGGAACGAGCGGGCAACGAGGGATAGAAGGCCAAATTTGCGCAATTTTCTGGAGGAATAGGTCAGGTTACAAGGAGGATCAACAGGCAGAAATTGCACAATTTTCGAGAGGAACTGGCCAGGAGCCTGGCAGCAATTCCCAAAGGGAAATTATAGTTGGTTGTTGGTTCATTGGAAGCAAAAACTACGCAGTTCCCAAGGGGAACAGCCAGTTAGCTGCTGGGTGCTTGGCAACAGAAACTGTGCAAATCCTAGAGGGAATTGGCAGTTTGCTGCTTAGATCTACTGGTGAGGAAAACTACATTGAGGCTAACAGGCTGGCCTGCTGATCATCTAGGCGCAATTTTTTAGCTGAGCGGACTGCTGTCTAGCAGAAGGCCTGCTCATGAAAACTATGTAGTTTCCTAGATGAGCAGTCAGTCGACTGTCGGGAGGACTGATTGGGAAAACTGTGCAATTTTTTGAGGGAGACATGGATGGGAACTTGGTGTCTATCCGGCCTATCTGCGCAATTTCCTCAGTCAGCAGAGCAGGAAAGGTGAGTAGCCTCTATGCAATTTTTGAGTGGAGGTAGTCCCGAGGTGGTTGCCGGGTTCGACCGTCTGGGTGGTCAACATGAAAGCTGATTGCATTGCTTGTGATCAATGCAGCTTGGAAAAAATTGCTTGGTGCTTTTACATTGTTCTGGGTGACAGTCAATCAAGTCAATGGTGGGGTGATGGTCTGGCTGTCAAAGGGGAGTCCAGTAGCTAGAACTTCAACAAAATGACTAAGTGTGTGAATGATCGAGAAATGCATAGGTGATCATGCAAACACACACTCACTTGACTTGATGACGAAATGACTCAAAACATCCAAATGCACATGTTCAACATGACTTACCGATGGTGCAAGCAACAAGCACGACACTCGTGATTGATCGTTGATCGACTATGACGAAACTTGCGCGACAGCGAATGTGACTCCATGAGTGAGTGCGACATATGCTTTCATAGCGATCACACAAGTACACGCGAAGTGAAGAGTTTGAGCATAACCAGAACATGGTCGCAAGCATGACTTAGCCACTAATATGCAGAAACTTTGGTGAAATGAACAAGCAAGGCAGATGCAAAGACTCCCATGGGCTCACGGAGTGAACTTGAGGGCATGCAGCGATCAAGCGAAACTCCCAAGGAAGGCTCCGAAATTAGGTGCAGGCCAAAATTTTGGAGGGTGGTTGTAGCCGCTACAACACTTGGTGACACACTAGTAGAACTCTAGCTTCTCTGTTTTGGTTCATTGTTAGCACAAGGTCTTCGTCTTTTGGGGAGTATTGAATCATTGTGCGGGTTACTTCGTCTTCCCCACTTACCCCATGAACATACATGGTTCACCCTTTGCCAACTTAGTCAAACGCAATCAAAAGTTTATCTTAGATCTCAGTGTTTCGAATCTACGAAGGGTAGTTTAGCTCGTGAGTTGAAGATTTTCAGAGTATAAGTTCTCATCTCTGGTGTTGCTTCGTTGCCAGCAAGCATGGAAAGTACCCCGACAGAGTCACGCGGGAACACACACATTGTTCCGTTGCCTGCGAGCCTAGTTAGTACCCCGGTGGAGTTGCATGCTTCACCTCTCTGCACAGGAAGCCTTTCTCTTCTTTCTCCTTTGTATTTTTCAAGAGGACTGTGCATAGGCACTTTTTTTTTTTGGTGGAAGAGGGATCCTGACTTATTGAGAGTAGAAGAGGTTGTTCCTTCAAAGAAGCATGTAAGACCTCTGACATAGGTTTGCTCATTTGGATGTTCCCCTTATTCATTTCTACTAGTTGGATGAGCTTGAACACACAAAGTAGAAGGTCGAGTACAGGCATGGGGCTTCCCAGTGTCGACATAGGTTCATGGTTGGACCATAACTTCCCTTGCAGACGGCTCGTATTTTCCGTCAAGACTTCATCAGCCAAAGGTTATAACCAGGCACAAAGAAGACAGGCACAAGACTAGACAAGTGCTGTAGTGTCACACGTCTCTTCAATTTCAGCCACATACTCTATTCAAAAGCCAGAACATAGTAGTTGTCAACACTTATTTCCAGAAACAAAAATAGTAATATACCAAGCAAAAAAAACAAATGTAAACAAAAATAGTAAGCATAATCAAAACAAAGTAAAAACAAAGATAATAGGCAAAGCAAACAAGACAAAAACAACAAGTAACAAGCACACTATGTACATGGCACGGGCACGGCCTGACCTACTGAAAGTAATGCTTGAGATCTTGGCCATTGATAAGAAGGTTTTCAATCGTCCTGTCAAGTGATTGCAGATGATATGTGTGTGGGCCAAGCTTCTCATGGACCAGTGTAAGTCAACCGGGCTCTGCTACCAGAACCTAGTGGCATTTGAAAAAACCTTTAAGTGAAGACAACACCACTACTACAGGTACTACGTGCAACATAGGCTTGGATGATGGCACAGGGTAGTTATTTTATTTTGGGAACGATTCAAGTTCCTGAAATCAATGCATAAGCATATTTTCCCAGATTTCTTCCGTGCATAATTTAAATTAGAAACCTAAGTATGATGACGAAATTTGAAAGTAACCCAAACATCCAAAAATTTAGTCAATTCTTTTTGTATAAGGAGTTTAAACGACATATATGTTTTACCTAACTTTTGTTGCAATGTTTTGGCTCCTCCGTTACCTGAAATCCTATGTTGGGTTATCCGTGTGTTGTATGTACTCAGGTCATCATCTACCCTCGTGGACACATCCTAGTACTATTTGATCAAGCAGTCAAAAGCTGACCACTGCCCCGACGCACAGTTTGTACCAAGACTAACCATCTTCGGATTGTGATCGGTCCCCAGGTTGCTTTGTTTGTTCGTAGTGGTGGGTTTGTGCGTTCTGCAGTTCCTTGGTCATTAACAAAAGTTCTACAAATCATAGAGCTTGTTGACAGAACCCAACCCCTCGGGGACGGGGTTGCCTTTCTTTCCCTTAGCTACAATTTTTAGAGATTGCTTGTGCTTACCTTCATCAATTGTTATGTTCTTGAAAGTATCAACATTGTTCACGGAGTGTAGTATTGCATTGAGTGCGACCATGTTGAGGTTGAGGGTCCTTGGTAATCCCAAAATGAGTGCTTCATGCTCAACAATGTTGTTTTGGGCGACTGAGCTATACCCGGTCCTTGGGCCATCATATGTCTTTGATTCATCAAAATCCATGCGCCACAACTTGTTTATACACAGACTGTTTGACATGCTTATATTGTTGCTACTACTGTTATTGCTATTACCACTACTATTGGTACAATGAACTGTATAGGTTTCATTACCATCAATTGGGCAAGGAAGGAGTCCCAACTGTGTGTCTAATGAGCTTGGAGCTGGCTGTGCAGGATAACACTCCAATGTTGTTTCTAGAAGGCAGTTGCCAAACATGAGTTTTGTGAAGGCCAACAGTTCATTCTCGTCGTTAAGGGGAGTGACATTGTGTCTCATATACCTCTCGGATAACACCTAGATTTGGTTGCATTTTACCTTGTACGAAAGCCACATGTGAGACCAGTCTGTAGCAAAATATCCATCTAGCTTGTTGGACCAGTCTCTGCTGAGTAATAGACCATAAGCTTCGGGTATGTCCCCAACCACTATGTTGATGCATTGGTGGACTCGACTGTCATGAGAGAGTCATATGATCACGTCACACAATTCACCAATGGCTAGTACTGATGTTCGATCAATTTGGATGATTCACGCAAATGTCTCGCTCAATTGCACATTGATCTTCCTAGCGATGGAGAGCGGCATGATGTTGGCTACCGCACCAGAATCAACCAAGCAGTTGTGAACATTGTAGTTAAAAACTTTGAACGAAAGTAGAAATGGGGGGAAACCTGAGTTTGCTTCTTCCACCTAGAGTGTATTGAGCATAGTGGAAAGTGATCTGGGAGGTGTATTTGCTCCCTTGCCGGTAGAGGCTGCTTTGTCCATTGTTGTCTGTCCCAATGCACGCAGCAGGATATCTTGCTGACTCTAGACCTTGGGTAACTCGAACAAACCAATGTTCACTTGATTTTTCTTCATGTCATAAAAAAATGTTGTAGTCTAGAGGTGGTAGACTCATCGAGGTGTCCCGGGTGGAATGGATGTTCGTGTTGTCTGGCAGAGTCTTTTGCAACTTGCTGCTCATGGATGTACTCTTATCCACCACTGTCTTTTCAGACTTGCTTTGGGGCGGCCGGTGGATCAACATTCTTCATCAGCAGTCTCACCTTCTCTTACATTTCCCCAAGTGTAGGGGCATCCCCTTTACTCCTAAGATTGTAACGATCATTTTGCTTTTGGGGCTGCTTCTCGGTGTTCATATTTGAAATTACTTGCAAGCACTCATATGCGTTCACCATATGCCCAAAACTTGATGTTTCATCAGGTGCAACCTCTTCGTCATCATCAGTGTCTTCTGGCTACTCCTGCATATTGCTTTCCACGTCGAGTGTGTGACTTCAGACAGAGCTAACGAATCACTTCCAATCCAAACAAGAGTTCTCGGGTTGGTGTTCCTCGTGGAAGGAACAAAACTTAGGATCTGCGCATTGTTCGAGTTGGAACACAGGCTTCTGCATAGTTTTTTAAGCGAACCGATTGCTGCTTGATGAGCCGCTCGATGAGTTGTTTTCCTATCTTTGTCTGGGCAAATGGCTACTTGCAAATGTGTTCGTTTTCCATTGCTTGAGCTCGAACACTTCTATGTCAAGTTCTCGACAATATGAGTGAGGGTCTCAATATCGGTTACTTCCTTATCTTTGCCCTTACTCACCATTGCTTGGGGCTTCCTGCTCGTATTCTTGGAGTCCTTTGTTGATTCTTCATCCTTGATGACTCCGATCGCGTGCAGGTATTTCTCAACAACAATAGCCTCTTCCCAACTTTCCAAGATTGTTGGTTTCGCAACTTGCTTGACGAACTATGCAATGTTGGTTGGTAGTGTAGACGTGTAGTAATCAACAATGATGGAGTCATGTTGTTTAGTATCCACTACAAACTTGTTTAGAATACATGTAAACCTCTTATTAAATTCTTTTACTTTTTCTTTTCCCTCCATCT